>JAQGBU010002252.1:0-10159 GCA_034698605.1 Isotoma decorata | reverse complement strand
TGACTCACTTCGTTGATATAGTTTCAAAATACTTTTCTTATCCCCAACTTTAAAAGTTACCGTCGCTTTCTAAATTGCAAATAAATCAAAATCACTATAAAAATTAGACTTTAATAGCAAAACACCTTAGTGAATACAAAGGCTTCAGATTGTTTATATAAATTGTCTAATGCTTGGTGGAACATAATGTGGATATGTCCTTTTATGAAATCTAGGTAAGAGTCGCGGATGACCCTGGTTATTAAGTACGTAAAACGTTTTACCAAGGTCCTAACATCCAAGCTCTTAAAACACCCTAATAATAGACATGAGACTGAGAAATTACTAAAGGTTAGTTCACTTGTGTATAAAAGTTGTCACAAACTGGAGACGAAATAATTCTTGGGGACTAATTTCTAAATTCTCATCCCCAGGATTTTCCTGTATCTCTAGCTCTAGTAACAGCAAGAAACCATGAAATTTTGTAGATTATTTTAGATTTTCTGGGTCAGTTTTTTACAGTTTTACACTCTGGAACTTGAATTTTTATCTTTTAGTTGCCGAAGATTTTTGAAAGGACTTCATAAAAAGGTAAAAGAACAAACCCAGTTGCAATGAGGGTACCACTGCACTGCACTATTTATTCAGCTTTGCATTTAGGTGGACGTCTCTTCTTGTTTGAAAAAACCTTTTTCGAGCTCAAACTCAAAGCCGACCTTTTACCCCGACAACGGCTGATGAATTTGGTATGTCCGTCACATCGCTCTTCTGACGATAACTTAAGAACGCTTTAGTCGATTCAAATGAAATTTTGGCCGTAAGAAAGATTACTTTCCAAATCACATATGGTCTATAACCTCACCCGTTTTTGAAAGCCAGTGTAGAACGATGAAATTCGGCAAGGGGGTACAAATAGCAAAGTTACTTGAAACCTGAAGCCAAATTTCATTTCTTTGGGATTTGAAAGACCCCACAGGGTTACCCCCACCGGCTTTTGGAAGTTAATTAAATAGAGAAAGTTGAAAGGCATGGGGTTTACAAATACCGATTGTAAATGAAATGTGAAGCCAAATAATGCAATAAGACATGGCTCAGGTTAAACCAAGTTTACAGGGAATTTTTTACTTCCGAACTCAAGTGAACTATTGTAGTGTAGACCAAGTTAAAAAAGAGTTGACCCTCAAAGATTTTTATGGGTCTCTTGACTATTTGCAGAGCTTTCGATCAAGTGGCATCAATAGGGTTAGGGTTGCTTGTTCTTTCAATCAATCTCTCATTCACCTGCTCATGGTCATGGGCTCTGATCTACGGACTGTGAAACTGCATTTTACTTTTTGCCTTCTTGCACTGCTATATGGATCCTGTTCAAAAATTATACCTAACCAATCTTTAGTGATAAGCTGCTTGTTTTTTAAGGGTAATCCATTTCATGGACGGTTTCAGTATTGAATCTACAAAAATAGGGTCAACTCTGTCGTCGGTCACTATTTCGGCCTATAATGATTGTGAAAGTTATTTTAAAATTACCATGCAACCTTAATGGAGCAAATCACATTAAACGTCTTAAATGGTTTAGTAGAGTGTAAGATTTTGGAAAACTCAATTCTTATATGGAACACTAAATCCTAGTATTGTATTGCTAATAAAATGCTTATGATTTTTTGAAGAACCCAGATGACCAACTTTTATAAGCAAATGAGCTGTCCTTTAGTATTTGCACACTTTCGTGTCTATGTCTGGTGTTTTAAGAGCTTCATAAACTGTCCTTACGACCAATTATTGCTGTTTACAAACTAGATAGGTCAGTGTTTTGAACTCCAAAAACTTGCTTTTTTTAATCTCCCGTCCTCCGAATATCCATTGTTTCCAGTTCCTCCAAAGGCCAAGAAGATAAGGATGTGCAGGATGACCCTTGTTAATGCACTTCGCTTCATTTTTAATCCTAGTACAAAAACCGACAGTGATAACTATCAGTACTTTGGTACTTCAAAGGGCCAAACACGTTAGTGTCAATGTCAATGTCAAAAAGGTTTACAGGAAAATCCCAATGTGTCATTTTCAGTTCATATATAATAGTTTATTATTCCATGTTACCTTGGTTGTCACTAAATTGCTTCATCAAATTGGCAGAAAAATTGCTCCGCTAATTTTTAACAGTTGCATTATACAAGCATTCATTCAATTACATCGGCAAACGGCAATTCAATTCTCATGTTGAAAACAAATTCATTCTCTGTTTTACGTTTGTATTTTCATTGTAAACTACAAAATTTTTCACTTTTAATGAAATGATTGTTTAGAAATTAAGGAATTCTGATGGCTACAAAATAATTTGACCCAAGGTTAAAATCCATATACTAATCGACAACAATTCATTTCGAATGAAAACAAGTACAAAAATTCCATATACCTAAGTATTCTCATAGATCTAGTTTTATTTCAAAATGATTGGGTTTTACAAAGACTGTTCATAGAAGTTGAGAAGATGATAAATAATCATATGGATACGATAATTTTTAGCCCGAGCCTAGGGTTTATGCATTTGGCATATCTGTCCATCTCACGAGAGCTCAAAAACGCTCTAATCGATCCAATGTAATTTTGACCATAGGTGTATTTCGCCAAAACAGTGACTGAGTTCGAAGATGGCTAGTGTGGGTAAAGTGGTTGACCGGGGGGAGAACAAAAATCCCCACCGGTCATGGAAATATGAAATTGGTTTTAAAGAAATCGTCGAAAGATGAAATTTGACATGGGGGTTTACAAATACCGATTGTATGGGAAATTTGAAGCCAATTTATCTTGTGATATCAATCACCCTGCAGGCACAGGGTGGCCCACACCGGTTTTTGAAATTCCGTTATAATGTTGAAATGTGGCATGAGGGTTGCAAGTAAACAAAAGGTACATGAAATTTTAAGCCTCGGAGTAAGACCTGGCTCGAGCTGAATGAAGTTTTACAGGAAAGTTGCTGTCTTCGAACTCCTTTCCTGATTCGGCAAAATACAACTAAGGTCAAAAAGTCATTTGGATCGGTTCGAACATTCTTGAGTTATCGTAACACGGACAGATATGCCAAATGCAAAACTAGTTGATAGTAAGTGTACTGGAAAGCACGTCACGAAAGCAGAATCAAACATCCAAAAACGAAGATGGGCTTCAGAATACTCAAGTTATGAATTGAACAGGCCTTAGAACCTATGCCCTTAAAGGCAGGGTCATTTTCCGAAGTAAGTTCGATATTCCCGCAAGTAAGTCTTGGACCTGCATTTCCAGTCTTCTTGGAGTCCCCTCCCCCTCCACCTAAGTCATCTTCTTCCCCGTGAATTACAACTGATCGAGCGGAAATTGAATTTGCGGCATTTTTAGCACTCGTTCCGTACAAAGTTATTACACCATCTTGCAAATTCACATCAGCCACACCCTTAGCATTAAACACAATATTTCCCAAATCTCCAACGTGACGGTCGCTAGTACTGTTAGGAGGTCCGTGGTCTTTCTGTTTAAGTTTAAGTCATTTAAAATTAAATGATGGATGTTAATTATCAAACAATTTAATTATTTAAATGAAACTCCAAAGACTTGATTTACATTGTTAGGGTTGTAATGCTTTCCAGTATTTTTACAACCGTCTCCTTCGCCAGCATACTTGACAGTGTGGACGTGGAAACCATGTTTTCCTGCTGTAAATCCCAGATTTAGTTTCCCTTGGATGCGAACTTTGGAATTCTCGTCCGTTTGGCTGAACTTTAACACTCCCCACTTGGTCCCATTTTGGCTCGTCAGGTTCACCTTCGCGTACTAAGGATTTAAAAAAGGCTTACAATACCGTTTGCCTATCAAGTGGAAAATGATTCATAAATTGGAGGATAGCTTCCTTCTTCTATTTCTTTGGAAGCATCTACCGTAAAACGCGATTTAGGATCCCATGGGGAGTTATTGTTTCAAAGCAATAATTCAAGCCAGTTTAACATGAGGAGATAGAGACTTTTAACATTGGAAGGATAGGAGGGATGGGGCTGTATTCCGGAGGGGGTTCTAAATCGTGTTTTACGGTATTTATCAAGTACTCTACTTTTTCTTGGTTCATGCAAAGCTGAATATGTCAAGCTTGTAAAATATCACAAATGCGAGCCTAAGCCATATTCAGGCTGGTATCTGTGAGGGTGTTTTAAACGCTTGATATATGTGACTGTAGCCCATCTGCCTATATTTATGCTGGAAAAGAAGGCCCAATGTTCCTAATGAAAGTTTTAAAATAATATTAAAAAAAGAGCGTACCAGTGACTCTGCATCAGAGTGATGTAAGACAGCTAGCACGACCGAGATCATCATCCAAATGAGCACAAACCTTGACATTTTTAATCCCTTACAGAACATTTCAGCTTTAGATGAAAAAAGGCGCAGATCGATTCCAGAATGACGCTTTGAGGTTTCATGTACAAGGTACGATTCGAAGCTGATCTTCTCAAGGGTCACCAAGGCCCGGTTTTAAACGTCGTGTTTCCGTTACTTATTCTGTCTCCGTCTAGTGGAAAACATCCAACGGAGTTGCTTTTTGAAATCAATGTTTTGTTTTGAATTTCATTACCTCTTTTATATGCATTCAGAACTTCATAAATTTTGAAATCTCCATGGCTGCTATAAATGTGACATTTGACCTATAAAGTGAAAAAAGGAAACGCACTTTTTTATGATCATAAAAACCATAAATAGGATGAAATGCCTTTTCAAGGGTTGTCTACGATTGGGGGCATGGGGTTTTTCGGACCTGTTTGGGGTCCGGAGTACATTTCTTGTAAACAAACTATGCCAATGCTAATTTTATGGGAAAAACTGGAATTTTTGGCGATTAGCAGCTACTGACAGGAACCATCTAAATTTTTGAAATTAGTGTCATTCGATAGACAGTTGCTTAAACTAGTGTCAGGTTTATGTAAGTTTTATTCGAATCTTACCACTAAATTACTACAGCCATCGGAGTGAAAAATCGGCCGAAATTTCACGGATTTTTTGTCTTGACTGAGCTTCCAGAAATTAGCCAATTTATTTTATAAACGTTTGACCTAGAAGAGGCACTAGTTTAAACAATTGTCTATCGAATGACACTAATTTTAAAAATTTAGGTGGCTCCTGACAGTAGCTGCTGATCTCCGAAAATTACAGTTTTCCCCATAAGATTAACATTGTCGTAGTTTGTTTACAAAATTATACTCCGGACCTTTAAGACAATCACTCGGGAATTGAATAATTTAAAAGATCAAAGGATATAAGAATTAATATGGTAGGTCGTGTGAAATGTGCAATTTTTCCTAAGTGACTTTGTTTCTGAAATTTTGATCACGATTCCATTTTATTCCCTGCCCACCGGAGCGAAGACCGGACCGGGTGCTATAAAATATAAAATTATTTAAAAAATAAATATTTATACAACATATTATTGTCCTTTTTTAAATAACCTATTTTATAAGTACACAAACATTGCTGTAATTGCAGAAACCGATTCAATAGATTTCATTTTTAGCCCGAGCCTAGGGTCTATGAATTTGGCATGTCTGTCCGTCCGTCTGTCTGACGATAACTCAAGAATGCTTTAACCGAATTCGAGAAAATTTTTACCACAACCGTAATTAGCCTAAACCCAAGTTTGAAGATGGCAATGTGGGTCAAGTAGTTAATCCGTCGGGGGACCAAAAACCCCCACCTGTCATAGCCAGAGCCTAGGGCTTATGAACCCGGTATGTCTGTCCGTCCGTCTGTCTGACGATAACTCAAGAATGCTTTAACCGAATTCGAGAAAATTTTTACCACAACCGTAATTAGCCTAAACCCAAGTTTGAAGATGGCAATGTGGGTCAAGTAGTTAATCCGTCGGGGGACCAAAAACCCCCACCTGTCATAGCCAGAGCCTAGGGCTTATGAACCCGGTATGTCTGGCCGTCTGTCTGTCTGAAGATAACTCAAGAATGCTTTAACCGATTTCGATAAAATTTTTACCACGCACCTATATTTAGCCAAATTAGGAACCGAGTTCGAAGATGGGCAGGGCGGGTCAACTGATTGGCCCTTAGAGGGCCAAAACCCCCACCGGTAATGTAATTTACGCCCTTTTTGAAAATGGTCATAGACAGCTGAAATTTGGCATCAAGGTTACAAATAGCGACTAAACATGAAATTTGTAGCCAAACTGAATTTTTTGGGATTTGAATGACCCCACAGGGTGATCCCCACAGGGTGATCCCCACTACTTTTCGAAAGTCAATGTAGAAAGCAGAAATCTGTTATGGCGGTTACAAATAGTAACGTTACATGAAATCTGAAGCCAAATTTTATTTTATTTTGATTTCAATGACCCTAGTTGGTCACCCCCACCACTTTTTAAAGGTCGTCACAGTAAGGTGTAATTTTGCATGGGTGTTACAACAACACATACTACATGAAATTTGAATCAAAATTTCGGAATAATACCTGGCTCGGGCTAAATCAAGTTGCACAGGAAAGTTTTTAGAATATAGTCACAAGAAGCTGAAAGGCATTAGGGTTGCAAATAGCTACTTTACACGAAATCTCAAACCAAATTTCATTTTTTTGTGACCTGAATGACCAAAGGGTGCCCCCACTGCGCTGGTTTTTGAAAGTCAATGTAGGAAGCTGAAATTTAGCATGGGGTTTTTAAATAGCTACATTGCATGAAACCTGAAGTCAAATTTCAAGAAGTAATTGCCAAATTCAATGTTAAAGAATGTTCATTATGCCTAGGCTCGGGCTAAATCAAGTTGCACAGGAATAATAATGGCATTATTGCCTGAAAGTTTACAGACAAGAATTTCTTTTCCGATTTCCACCCAACGGCAGAGGAATGTTTTTATAAATTAAACAATCTTTCTCCTTCCTACTTACTCCTTCCAGTAAATACTGACTAATAAATAATAGTCCACTTGTACGTCAATAATGTCCATCCATCTGTGTCTGACGTCCGATGTCTGAATGGCCAACTTTGGAAAGGTTCAACTTTTTCTGATTCAGTTTTTACATTTGGTCTCTTAGGGTCAAAAAGCCCTTCAAGTTCGAGAATAGGCAAACTCGGCCACACCCCTTAATTGTTAAAAAAGAAACTACGTTTTGGGAAATAAATGCATGCAACATGTAGTTATGTAGTAAACAGGCACGGACTCTCACTCTCTAGATTATTTATGAAACCGATTAAATGTGTCTGCAACACGAAGTTTTTAAAACAATTTTTAGCGATACTTATTTTTTAGTTAATTTTGTTGCAAAGTTACAATAACGGTTTATGATTAGTGCCAACTCCATAAAAAACGTCTTCCCGTCTCTTTAAAAGGAAAATTTACATTTACTAAGCCTTGACTAATAAGGTACATCGGTATATCACAATTGATTTTAATTTACAGCACTTCATCATAAGCTATAGAACATTACTTCAAAAACATTGAAAAAGTAAAATGTTAAAAAATTGTAGACTTTAGTTTTATTCCAGCGGATTTCATGTAAGGATTTTAGTTTTACGCAACACCTAAAAGTTAATTCGAGCCGTTCAGTTGTTTACATTTAAATAAATGACATGCATTAAAATACATAATCACGACTAGAACTGAAAATGCAAAAATGAGAAGAATAAGTATTTGAAAATCCCACCAGTGTAGTGTGTTGATAACGCTTTAGAGATAAAAGGTTTAACATGAGGGTCAGCTGCTGTAGTTCTTTTAACCAGGCCACAATTAAGTCTTCCACCTGCATTTCCAAATATCCTAGACTCATTATTACCACCTTTGCCTAAGTCATCTGTACCTTCATGAATTGTAAGAGATTTGCCCAAAATTGAATCTGTCCCGTCGTCCACTGTTATTAAGTTATCTGTTATATCCACATTGGCCACCCCTGACGCATTAAATTCAATATTTCCTAAATCTCCAACATGGCGATTGCTCAAATCATCAGGTGGTCCGTGATCCTTCTGCATGAATATCAAATAGGTCATTGTTAATCATTGAGCTTACTCATTAAAAATAAATTCAATGGCATTTAAATCTTACATTATGCGGGTTAAAGTGCTCCCAACTTTTATTACATGCATTGTCTCCTTCACCAAAGTCCCTCCAACTGTGCACGTGGAATCCATGTTTTCCGGGTTGAAATCCTAGGTCAAGTATCCCTTGGATGCGGACAGGTGGGCCTTTCCCTTTTTGAGTGAAAATCAACACTCCCCATTGTGTTCCATTGTTGCTTGTTAGATTCGCCTTCGCGTACTAAGGATTTTAAAAAGTTTAAGTATTAAGATGGATGCTTCTTATTTAAGCGGGTACCATCCGAACTTCAATTCACATGGAACGTTTAAGGGGGGACCACTCATTCCGCCTAATTTACATACATCAGCAAATGGATATGACCCGAAAAGTGGTTAAGTTTCAATGACCACTTAAGTCACTTGGCTGAATGTCGCTTGCTGAACGATTACTAGCCGAAAAGGAATAGGCCGAATTTGCCTATGGCCGAATTTGCATAACGCATTCGAAAATGGAGTCATACATTCAGTATTTTCAGTGAACCTTATCTAGTACCAAGACTTGTTTGTTTTTGCATAGATAGAGTGTCATATTTGTTTTTTTTTCTTTTTAAGCAATGCATAAAAAGTGTTCGCGTCAATTACTTGAATATATTCTAAAAGATAAGTACGAAAGAGAAGGACTTATTATCCTTACATTTGATGCGATTTATACGAGGGGGTTGCAAAAACAACCTCGTATACAGGTGCACCTTAAGATATAGAAAGCGTATTAAAGGTAGGCTAATACTAGATTAAAACGTACAGAACCCTTGTTTCTAGATTTAAAATTAGTCGAATACATACAACACGTCAGTTTTGACGTTCTGCAGTGCATATACGTCAGTTCAGACAGTGACTTCCTGACTACAGAAACTAATTTCCATCTGTTCTGTACATTTTGTATGATTGTTCATTTTGTTAAATTAGTAAATAATGTTTTTGTACCCACTTGGCTTTTTATTTATAAGGCAAAAAAGCATTGGGGATGCAATTTGCGTTCGGAAATGTGCATGCGGCTTTAAAACGTCTGCCACAATGTCGTTTGGCCAAGTAACCTACCACGGTTGCAATACATTATAAAAAGAAAGCAGTAAACATGCTGTAGTTAGCTAATAAGTGTGTAACAAACTCGCCGTTTAAAAATACGAACAAAAAAAGAAGACCTAGTTATTTTGTGTATTTGAAAAATATTTACAATGTATTTGCCTTTGTGTCACAATGGGCCGGGACGACTAGGATGAAGGTGAGGGTGATCCAAGTGAGCACATATCCTGACATCCTAAATTCCTTCGGGCCTTAATCTTTAGATGAAGAAAGCACCCAAAAGCCAACTTTCCAGTCAACTGCTTAAACCTCAATTTCAGTTTCTTCTGTTTTCGTCCAGTGGAATGTAGACTGCACATTAAGCTACAAAATCGCAATTTGCCCTGAATTTCTTTTTTTTTCTTATTTTACTTTCATACAGAATGGGATCCGGGCGAAGCCTAGACAACGAATGTATGGACGGTCAAAGTATGGACAAAAAAAGTCTGGACGGTCAAAATATGGACAAAGGAAAATGTAAGGACGGTCAAAATATGGACATTATAAATTTTTCATAAAAGGCATTTTTATGTAGATTTTTTTCCTTGATCTTTGATTTTTGAGATTTTGGCCCGACCAAGTTGTGTACAGTTTCAGCCGGCCTCGAATTTTGCTTAGGGAGTTTTGTCTGACAGGTGATGACAGACGAACGCTTTTTATATTACTTGAAAAGAATTAGTGAAAGGACAAACTCGGCTAAAAGTTTACTGCAGTGACTGGGGTAACCAGTGCTCATTTTCTAGGCTTTTACAAGTTACCCACTGGTTTGTGAAAGTCAATGTAAAAACTGATTTATTTCATGGGGTAAATTGAAATAAATGTAATATTTATAATTAGCAGAATTTACAAGTGTTCTCCTACGTGGCCGGTCAAAATGTCGAAAAAAAAGTCATCGAAAAAAGAACGTCGAAATCAAAAACATCGAATGAAAAATAACATCGAAAGCTAGGTTTTCTGATAATCGAAAAAGATAAATATGCAATCAAAGGGCATTTGCATTGTTTACTAAGCTTGTTTCTTTCATGCATTTAA
>JAQGBU010002251.1:0-10159 GCA_034698605.1 Isotoma decorata | reverse complement strand
CTCATCCGTCAACACTAGTCAACATTTTGCTAAGCCACCCACCCACCCAACTGCAAACGTAATTTATGGACGAGCCCCTACGATAATTGGCCGAATACTAATTCTACATGCCCGCATTTCCTGAAAAAACCATTCTTAAAAGCACATTCTTGGCCTTGTAATGAAAATTTGGTTTAAAATCAGTACTTAAAGCCAAAAATATTCAAATCGGAGAAAACCGAAAACGCGGCCGATCTCGTCAAACTACAGAAACACTTATCAAGTATCAATGTTGTAAAAATTATGTTTTGCTTCATTAAAATTGATTTTACGTTGGTGATTTCACTACAAAAAGCTGTCGGTGTTTCATTTCATTATTATTTTTAGTAAGTTGGAAATTTCCTCAATTCCAGTTTCATGGATTTGGTTGAGCTTTACATTAAAATTGATTGGGTGCATTAAATAAATGTAAGTATGTCCCTGTTATCCGTCTCTGGAATCTCATACCCCATATAATGGTCCCTGGCATATACGATAAATAAAGGCTCCTTTATTTATCGTATAATGCCCCCTGAATATGAGATGAGGATCGGATCATCGGATGTCTCGTCTGCCGTTCTTTCTGCGCGTTTGTCTGCATTCATTTTTAGTGTCTGATTGAGGGATATTTCTCGTATGCCAGTGTGTATAACTGACCAAGAAATATACACTGTATACGTATGATATAGTTCTGTGCTGTATACATTGATAATTTATGCTGGTAAATAGATCTAGTAGCAGAATTAGAAGAGGCAGCTCGGCAGGAGAAGCCACAAGAAGGAGACATACCCGCGTGTCCGTTGGCATTTTCTTCACTAGTATCTTTCTGCCTTTCCCAGTCCAAGTCCAGTGGTTGGGTTGTGCTTGTCAGTGAGACATGAATTAATTGGATTGGACTCTACTCTTCATTTTAGTTCCAATCCTTTTATTGATTGATCAGAAATTAATTGAAAGTGTTAATTAAACAGCCTTGCGTGAAAAGAAGAAAAAAATCCGTAAGTTAATTTATTATCAGTTGAATTACTAATGATTAACTTGATTTTGTTTTATTGCATTATTGTGTATTGTTTTTTCCGATTATCATTTGGTTGGAAATGGCGTTGCACTTGAGAATGTGCAGAGAGTGGAAGGGGTAGGGAGCGTTGGGCGTTTGTTGGCCGTTGACGCTTATGCATTCACCGTGAGGCAGTTTAAAATAAACGTTGAACGTGGAATGCCACAGACAACGGACTAGAGATAAATGGCAAGTGTGATATGAATGAATCACAAGGTTGATAGTTTGATGTTGAATGCCTAGTTTATAAGTCCGTATTCCTTGTTTGTTGGTAGTGGGTAATTTAGCAGTTCTAATTAATGATTCTTTGATTGTGTATGAAATTGGGCTGACCTTGCGTGGCATGAAATGTGCTGCTGGATTAATTACATTTAATTCAGTGTTACTTCATACAATTGCAAATTCATTGTTACTTGCATTCGCATAGGGCACTAGTGACTCAAATCCAATATTGGATAATTTTCCCCTATACTTTACTTGTTGAGTAGGTGTCTTGTAACTCTTGTCTTCGTTTTTTGTTTGGTAAATAAAGGGCTACTTGGCTGTTGACTAGATGATTCGAAGACTGGAACCCTTTCGGCAATAATTTAATTTTTAGGTCGGACTAATTTTTTATAATTGTCTTTATTATTACAGTTATCTAGATAGTGCAGATATTCCAATAACTCGTGGTGAGGGGCACAAGACATGCATCCCGTCAGGCGTGGAGGTGGAGTTGCTGGGAGAGGGCGAGGAATGCTGGACATCGATTCTGATTCCTCCGAAGATGAAGTATAACACCAATAAATATGATGTATTTTTAGAGCTGATTGATGAGAGATTTTGTTTGTAAAATCGTATATGTATTTTTCTAAACTAAGGAACCAAGACCGCTGCAGATGCTTGGTCGTGGTCGAGGAAAGAAGTTATCTTCACCCAGTGCCCCAGGAAGTAACGTCGGCGTAGCAAGCGGTCTTAGTACCGGCGAACTTGCCCAACGTTTTAAAGACATCTCGACTGAGGAAAAACCAGAAAGCGCTGCTGATAGACCGACTGCAGGCCCAGATGATCCTGAGGCACAACAGATCAGTGCTACAGGGATGGGATACTATCCATCAATGCATCGTCAAGCTGGTAGAGCTGAATCTGTTGCTCAGAATATTCCTATGCTACCTACAGAGCCTGAAGAAGCTGGCCCAGCAGGAGTTAAGGGCAGAGGTTTGTAAATATTTAAATTCTCATCCTCATTACA
This sequence comes from Isotoma decorata, assembly GCA_034698605.1. Taxonomy (NCBI): domain Eukaryota; kingdom Metazoa; phylum Arthropoda; class Collembola; order Entomobryomorpha; family Isotomidae; genus Isotoma; species Isotoma decorata. The sequence continues at coordinate 7,856 of JAQGBU010002251.1, read as the reverse complement.
TGTTAAATTGTCTGGTACTGGTCAGATAATGTGAAACAAACATTGGTTACAATAGGTCGTAGTCGAGGTCGCGGGTTGGCAGAAATTTCAACTGTTTCTGGTGAAAGTGGCGGCACTACGTCCCAGAAGGCTCCAAGCAGTGTTTCAAGTGCAAAGGCACCTTCGGATCAAGTAGGCCAGTCGGTACAAGTTGAGCGGCAGGAAGAGCCTGCTGAAGAAGTTGAAGTTCAGCCTGTGGAACCAGCTGCAGCTCCGATAGTGGAACCAGTTGTTGCTCAGCCAGGGGATCCAGCGGTACCACAGCATGTGGAGGAAGCCGTTGCGCCTGCTGAAGAACCAGCTCTCCCGTAAGTTTGACTAGTACATATGTGTAGTCATTTTATTGTTACATCAAAGAAAATGTATCTTACATCACTATAACCTTTGAGTAGATTGCAACAGCGTGCCTCCGATGGCAAAACGAAGAAAAAAGAACCTGTTGTGCGAATGGGAGTCAGAGGGGATCCGTGCCGTTTGGCGTGCAATTTCTTGCGTCTTAACTACGACAAAGGCCAGCGAATTGTTGAATACCACGTAGACTTCGATCCAGTTCTTGACGCGACAAAAAGCAAACGACGAGCATTGGATCAGTTTGAGGAGTATTTAGGCCCTATAAGGAACTTCGATGGGCATGTTCTGTTTCTGCCAAAGGCTCTCCCTGAACAAGTTAGTTTTTAAACATTTTGATTTCGATTTCTTAAATAGCAGTTGCAGGCTAACCGGCCAGTAAATATGAATTTAACTTCGCTCACATGGTTGTGATGTGGTACAGAGAATGGTGTTTGGAGGGATGCACCCGGGGGATAAAGATTTACCACTTACTGTGACAGTAACGTTTGTCAAAGAGAAAGACGCAGAAGATATGATACAGTTCCTAAACATTCTATTTAAAAAAATTATGAGAAGCTTGCAGCATGTTCAGCTGAGAGACAACTATTACGATCTGAAGAATGTGAGAACTTTGGCTCAGCATAAGTAAGCAAATTTCACATTATGTAAAGATCTCTCATAGTTATTTCAAAATTTGGTAGTTCATTCAGTTTTACTTAAAATTATCACAGGCTTGAAATTTGGCCTGGTAACTGCATCTCTATCGAGGAACGGGAAGGAGGTCTGATGGTGTGCTTGGATGCCTCGCATAGGGTGCTTCGTACTGAAACCGTGCATGAATATTAGTAAGTTGTATTTAAATTATTCAGAGGTGGCTTACAGACACTTATTGACGCAACCTTTGTGTTTTTGCAGCATGGCTTTGAAAGGTCAAGAAGGATGGCAGGACCGTTTTTTGGAGTTTATTATTGGAAAAATAGTACTAACCCGGTACAACAACATGTGCTACAAAATTGACGACATTTTGTGGGATTCGAATCCTGCCTGCACCTTCCAGCGAAGAGATGAAGAGGTTTGATTGTACCTAATACTGAATAGTATATTTGCGACTAATATAAGCCCGAACCTAGGGCTTATGTATTTCGTATGCCCGACTGAATATAACTCAATGCTTGAACCGATTGAAATGAAATTTTGACTATACGTGTGTTATGCCGAATCAGGAAACTAGTTCGAGATGGGCAATGTGGGTCAAGTGGTTGACCCGTGGGGGGGACTAATAACCCCCACCGGTCATGTAAATTTACACCTTTATTTGAAAATGATCACAGAAAGCTGAAGTTTGGCATGTAGATTACAAATAGCGACTATACATGAAATTTGAAGTCAAACTTCATTTTTTGTGATTTGAATGACCCCCACTGGTTTTTGAATGTCAATATATAACCTTATGATTTGGCATGGATGTTACAAAAAGCAACGTTAACGTTATACATGAAATCTGAAGCCAAATTTTATTTATTTGTGACTTGGATGACCCCACAGGGTGACCCCCACTGGTTTCTGAGATTCAATATAGAAAGCTGAAATTTAAATTAACACGTTAACGTCTTTAAATTCGTGTTTCAATTTTAATGCCATTTCGTAAATCATTGTTAGGCCTAGGCTCGGGCTGAATCAAGTTGCACAGGAAAGTTTTTTATCGTATTATTGTGTCTCCTAACATTGGTTTAGCTGTCCTACTCCGACTACTATCGACTGCATCACAGTATCACTATTAAAGATTTAAAACAACCGTTACTGCTGAGTCGCATCAAACCACGCAGGAACGACCCTATTGGGGAAGACAAGATAATCGCCCTTGTACCCGAGGTTTGCTATGTCACTGGACTAACAGAAGAGCAGAGAACAAATTTTACTGTTATGAAAGACTTGGGAGAGCACACTCGTCTACAGCCCCTTCAGCGAAAAGAGGCATTGAAGAAGTTCGTTCAGAACATTAATTGTAAGTCTTCTAATGTTTTTAACGTATTGTAAAATAGAATGAGATTGCTTGGTTTTTCTTTGTAATCTTAATTTGTCTAAGGGTCTAGTCTACGATAGCTACAACTTGTAGCTATCGTAGACTAGGCCCTTAGAAAACATGGGGGCTTAATACATATAAATGATTTTTTACCAAATTTTAATGAACGTTAACACTGAAACATACGGATGTGCACTATATACAATACAAATAAGTGATTGATTTGATTTCTTGAATCCATGTAGGCAATCCTGAGGCAAAGAAAATATTGTCTGACTGGAACTTAGTGTTAAACGATGAACCGGTCTTAATTGAAGCGAGACAAATGACAGCACCGGCGTTGAATTTCGGGAAGTCGAAAGACGTTACTGTGACTGCAGACTTTACCAGGGAAGCTACGAGCAGCGTTTATGAACCGGTGAGATAAAGTATATGATACGCAGCATTATTTAGAGGCTATTCGGGTTGTAAAAGTAAAATGCAAATAAAATTTTAGAGACAAGTTACGAAGTTTCTTGTCATATGCACGAAGCGAGATGCAGACAAGGCGAGAAGATTTTGCGACGTATACCGCCAAGTTGCGACTTCTTTGGGTATTAAGACGATGGAAGGAGCCTTGATAATGCCTCTGAAGGGTGCAGGATATCAAGTTGCTGACTTTCGGCGAGCCATTAAGGACAACCTGTCTGATGATGTAAGTTCGCTTTGTGAAAGGGCCAGAAAATCTTTTTTATAATTTATAGCTAAACCAGTTAAAGCGATTTCATATTGAAGCTCGGCTTCTTCTGCATACTAATGTGTATGGATGTTGCAGTCAACGTCGAATTCTCTAAGGCGATGTTAGAGTTCATAGAGTTGTCGACAAAGTGTGTAAACCTTTAGGATGTGTCGTAGTTGCCTAGGGTAAGTCAACAACAACGGGGTAAGTTAACCTGGCTTATTCTACATGGCCTAATCGCTCCTTCGGTACATACTGCAGGGATTTTTTTTATTGGGAGACAACTACTAAGAATTTCAACATGGCCTAGGTTATGCCGACATCGTATGCAACAAGGACATGTGACTCGGAGTTGCAGTCTGAGTCTTGAAACCCATTTGTTTGTTGTGACAGTGCTTAAAGTTTAACCAGCATTATACTAAACGTAGCTAAAATTGGTGATGTGGATTTTAGTTCCAGTTTTTGGTGGTCATCATGCCTCAGCAAAGAGACGACGTTTACGGCTGCATCAAGAAGTCAGCAGTGGCAGAAATTGGAATCCCGTCACAAGTCATTCTGACAAAAACTCTTTCAAATGAGAAACGACTGAGGTCTGTAGTACAAAAAATTGCGCTTCAGATCAATTGCAAATTGGGTGGATCTTTGTGGGCACTAAACATACCTGTCGTAAGCACAAACTACTGTATTTACCTAATTAATTAAAGCCCTCAGGTGAATTAATGTTTCTACTACCAAAAGGGGTCAGGTTCTGGGGTGGGAGTTAATTTTCAAGGAACAAGCATGTAAAAAGTCCCATCTTTATTTAGAAAATTCCACGAATATATTATATTCCAATTTTTCGATTGTCATGTAATATAACCAGTACAATTTTCAAGCATGACATTTAAATATTGTTCATCTGGGCAGGGCATTCATAATTCAGGCATCCTCTGATGAATAAGCGCAGCAAAACTTGCAATTTCAATCTTTTAACTCTGAACTTCACGATCATGAACTGATTGAGTAGAAGGGAAGTCATTTGTAATATTCTCCTTTTACTGTTGATTTGTCCTATTACTTGCTCAGTTGATTGTTATTTAATGATTAGTAATCAAGTTCCACTTGATTTTTTTTGGGTGGGGGGGGGGGGTTTAATTGAATTCCCTGAGGGGAGTTTACTATTTAAAAACTTCGTGAACCCGGAGTTTTTAATCAGATATTAACGGTAAATTAGCGATTCTAAAGTGGTATGAATTACTATTTCATAGCTAAATTGGTTTACATATTTAACAAGTGACTCATTGGTATCGTAACTGTACTTACTAACCTTGTAGAAGGAGCAAATCATGTTTGTCGGAATCGATGTTGCTCATGATCCCAAGCGGAAGCATCCCTCTGTATTAGCTCTCGTAGTTAATTTAAACAACCAATGCACCAAGTACTTCTCAGTTTGTCGCATTATGAAGGTTCATCAGGAAGTGGCTGACAGTTTGCAAAGTGCGTTTACGGATGCATTGGCGGAATTTTTCGAGGTATAAACTTCTGGATTCACAGAAATAGTACTTTCTATGCGCCATTTATTATTAATTAATAGCACTAATGACAAAAGTGGAATGACAATATATTCGATTAATCTATTTTTATGTAGCAAAGGGGCGTCTATCCGGATAGAATTATTGGATGGAGGGATGGTGGAAGCATTTCCTCCCTAGACTTCTTCAAGGATCATGAGGCAGCTCAGATGCAAACTGCAATTAATTTGGTGTGTCCTGCAGCAAAGTTTGCGTATGTTGTCATTCAAAAGAGAATTGCACAACGATTTTTTCAGATGAATGCAGTAAGTATAAAGATCATAAACGAATTTTTTTACACGAAATGATCCCCACTGTTCAGTTGGGATTTTGTCACAGCATTCATAAGAAGCATCTCATTTATTTGACTAAAAACAAGTAAAGATCAATTACTTGACTTTTAAAGTATATATGTGTTTGCAATTCTTGGTCTTTAAATGAGACGAAAGATGGATGACATAATAAAACCGTGATGAGGATAGGACAATCGGGATAGGCTTTCGTTGTAAAATTGAGTACTATTTACACCTAATGCTTAATCCTTATTTTTATTATTACCTAGAGGGGAACAGACTGGAAGAACCCTGACCCAGGAACTGTAGTTGATCACACTGTGACGAATCGACATGTATATGATTTCTTTGTTGTGTCACAACTAACGCGTCAAGTAAGTTAACTTATGTTGTCGTGCATTTTAGGCTTAATAAGGAAAAGGTTATAAAAATGAATTATAAAATAAATTACAAAAATTGTTTGAAGGGAACAATCACGCCAACGCATTATGTTGTGGTGTCAGATGAATCTAATACGAAGCCGGATCTCATGCAGAAGTTCGCCTACGCTACTTCTTTCATGTATTATAATTGGTCTGGGACCATTCGAGTTCCCGCTATGACTCAGGTAAGCTTGATAATATTAATTATTTTTTTTACTGAAATTTTGTGTCGTTATATTCATTTGACAAATTTTTAAAGGTGATATTAATGATTTCTTTAGTACGCACATAAACTGGCTGGATTGATCGGAAATTATGTGCGAGAACAGCCTGGAAAGCAGTTAGTTCGGACGTTGTACTACCTCTGAGGGATAGGATTCATATTTCGTAATAAATTGATTGATGGATAATATCACTTATTGATGTTTTCCAAAACCCCTCAGAATGGATACCCGTGACTTTTAAGTTATTGTTTATAGTTTTATTATTCATAACTTATTATTTTTCTTCAGTTCAATTTGGATCTCTTACGGGCGAAATTCTAAATCTTTCAGTCGGACGATTTATTCTTAGTTAAATATTTTAAAACTTCTGGAATAATTTATTAGAAGTTTTGGTGATGCGTAGTTTTACAGGTCGGTGATGTATTGAATTCTTCACTTGTGTCGGAATTTAGTATGTTAACGATTCGGGTTAAACTTCAACTAACTTTGTGTAGTTAACTACTACCAGTTTTGTAGTAACATTAAGTTAGTCAGCATTTTTTTGTTAACTTAATTAAATTATTTCTTAATTATGAGAAATAAAATCTTTATATTTGAAGTGAAAAACTAGAAAATTGTTAATGCACAATACTAATGATTTTCTAATCTATGCATCTTCATCATTTATAGCCTACGAAGTGGAATATTTTATACGTAATTTCGTTCAGGGGATCATTTTTTAGGTGTTCAGCTACAGTGATTTTCATATATTTTTATGCCTGAAATTTAAGTTGTTTTATGTGTTGCGTTACTTTGCCTTAATTAAGTGATTTGGAGAGTAACGCACTGTACTCACTAGACGTTTTTCAGTTAGTGACCCGGTTTTTTAATGAACGAACGTTGAGCAAGTAGGTAAACGACGATCGATGAAGTATGGAAGTGAACCCTACGTAAGGCTGCGAGTGTGTGTTCGGGTAGGGAAATAAACATAACGAGTCAAACCCGGGTAGATTTCGAAGGTTCAGTCCACAGTCAGTCACTGAACCCGTTCAGGGTTTGATACCTGGTATGTGGCTTGTGATAGCTTTCGTTTTGTCTATTTTAGTAACAATATAAATAATTTAATTTAATTTAAAATTGTAACAAGCAGATCAACTACCCATGTTCCAGGTTTCCGATAAAATTAAATTTGCAACATCGGTTAAATTCGCCGAAAATCGGTTCATGTAATTAAGTGATATTTTAATTTAAACGTGAATCATGAATTCATGAAACGTTGAAAATATTTTCTTCATTTCCTTTATGAAGAAAAATGAACTGAAGAACAAGTTGAGCAATATCGGATTCAGCGACACCAAATCCCATGGCCGTGGGCTTTAAATTAACATTCTGAAATTCTAACCCCATCAAACTTCGCAAAGGTAGGGTAACTTGAAACAAGCTTTTTATCAATTATTTGGAGCATTATTGCGAAACTATTGGTTTGTTTAATGGCAGTTCATAATACTTCAAGTTGTTACACACCTTCCTGTACAAGTCCGTTTCAAAATATTTATTGATATTAATTAAGCAATAAATATGTAAAGCCATAATATAGAGATAGTCTCTTAGTCTAGTATTTTATTCTATTCCTGAGAAGTTTCCCAATTTTTTAAATGAAAATTCGAGTAAGAACAAATATTCAACGCAATTGTGCTTAGATTTTATTTTATTTTCAAGGCCTTCAAAACTATAAAATACCAATTAAAAATCGTAAAACCTCAGAGGTTGTCTTAATTTGATTAATCACTTCTGAATCTGAAAAACTTTAGGATTTAGGATATCAATATGTCTGAATGAATTTTAAGGGTAAAGAACATTGAGACGACGATGAGATGCCAACGATTCGCAAACATTTTTTTAAACTTTTATGAATGAGAATGAGACTGATGAGAAACTTTGCCTTGCATTGCATTGACAATATTAAAAGTTAACATAGGATTGGAATCATGATTCCATTGATTTAATAGCGATGCAACATGCAACTCCCTAGTTACATACAAGCAGTAAAAGAGTTAAAAGTATTATGTATGCTACTCTGACGGTAATACATTTGTTTTCTTTTGCTATTGCTTATTGTGTTTTAGGTGAATTAGTTAATTTAGATGCGAGTGGAATGACTTTTTTTTTAAATATTCGAATATGCTTAACGTGGAGTTTCACCCAAAATAGCTCCCATAAGCTCTAATGCTAATTTCGAAGCTAAATTTCTCTGCTAATGTAGATCGCAGGAAAACAA
>JAQGBU010002250.1:0-10160 GCA_034698605.1 Isotoma decorata | reverse complement strand
CGTCGTCGCTCTGCCGTCGCTGCTGATGCTCGAGGTGAAACCGCTGACAGCGCTGATATGGCTGAGTATGACCCATCCTTAGACGAAGTACTTTCTTACGATCAACTTGGATGTGGAATGCGTCTTGTATGTGAATTAGCCGCAACCCCACAAGATCAACTTCAGGATGATGGAAAACTCATTTTGGAACTTTTCGGGTAAGCCACCGTTTGAAAATTTACTTCCCACTTTATTTAGCCCATTGCATCCGGTACAATAATTCCGAGTTCCATTTCTCAGCTTACTTTAAAATTTGCATTATCATAACCAATCCCAAAAAGCAATTTTGGCAAACTCATACCAAACTAGCAAGTACCACTAAACCAGTTTCACTCTTATAGATCCATATGTTAATTCCAAAAATGTACAATGTCATTTTTCCTGTCATCCTTTGGCACACAGTAGTAAAATTTAATAGCACTAAAAAGCCATAAAAGTCTACTAAAATAATCTAATCTACCAGAATAATTTCTCTAGTAATCTCTAAATATTACAAACAGCCAACTTGCTTCCTTTTTCGAAACATTGCCAAGTCAATTACAATACGATAACCAAAAGAATAATTGCATATAAAAACTAAAAAAACAACTAATTAAGTAGGTATTACCATCATCATCCCTCCTCTGTCAATTATGATTATGAGCCATTATACAACATATTAATAAGGAAGGAAGAAAGTTACATAATAATCATCTTTTACAGTCAGGAACAAGATAATTTTACAAAATTAAGGAAAAAACAATTTATAATTTTGACTAATTTTCCACAAAACAAGTAAACAACTTTAATCTTTAATTTTTCATCGCACATACAAGTCAAAGAGTCAAATCCTCAGCCTTTTGCTCATACCTATTGTTAAAAAGTGCGTGTAACTATAACCTCAAACACGCATTGAACGTTTTAACTAATTACAAAACATCTCACTTCCTTCCTTCCTTTATTACGGAACTTTAAGCAAAATTAAAACCCTTCTGTGAACAGAAAAGCCAAAACCAAAACCAGTTTGGCATTTAAAAAACAACAAACTTCTAGCAGAGTTCTAACTTCTAAAATGATAATTCATAAGGAACAAAAATGCAAACAAAAGATGTACATAACGAGTCAAATTGCAATTGCACTTTTTACACAGTCAAACAAGTTTTTTTGGCCCACTTTTCTGACTCATGCACTAAGTTCATTTCATTTCATACAAATGTGATTTTGTGACTTGCTTTAAAATTGAATACAAAAGGGAAAGTGGTGGTGGTGGTGGTCATGAGTATAATCTTATTAGATTGGGATGACTCCCCCAAGCTAATTGTTTGTTTGTAATCTTGTTGAAGATATGCCGGTAGTTATTATGTATCTTGCTTTATTTTTTGGCTCATAAAGTTCTAAAGAGATTCTTATCTCAGAGGCATAAATGACATAAATGATTATAGTCACACAACAATTTAATCTTCTAAAATCTCACATTTTCCTTTAACTTTAACGCTTTAGGCCCATTCAAAGAGCAGGGATAAAATGTTGTATGAAAAGCAATAATTTACCTAATTTCCTTATAATTTTAATTTTTGCAGACGAGACGGAAAGGCCCCAAATCCAGCTAAGGCTTCCAGAGGCAAATTGTCCTACTCTTATGCTACTTTGCTAGGAGAAAATGCTAAGGACAGCTCAACCTGTGCTAAGGTTTATGCTCGATGCCCTTACGATTCTGCAACAATTATGCAATCTTTACGAGCTGCTAATGTTTAATTAGCAATTTAAATAGCAATAAGTTTTTAGAATACGAAAGCAGTAATTTTGAAGTTCATTCAGTGTCCAAACTCACTTTAAATAATCCACATAGGCATATTTCTTTTCTCTTATATCAATCTTTTACGGGTTTTATTTTTTTTAAAGTATGAATGCGATGGTGAATGTGATTGAATGGATCTTTTTGATTGAATGTGGGAGCAAATGTGTGTGTGATTATTTGAATGAAACTATTAGATTTTCTAAGAGGTGTGAGTGTGACTGAAATTTTTGAATGGGTCAGAATGACAGAACTATTAGAAACTTTTTCAAAATTTTGAATGAATGCGTATTTGAATGCGAGATTTTTATAATTTTGAGTTTTGAATGCCAGTTGCCCTTCGAGTGAGTCAGTAGTGCCATTTTCTTAGAAAATTAGAGTTAACCTCAGGAAACCCGGTTTATATTACACACATGAATAATATAGTTGTGTTCTAGTCAAGTACAAAATATGTTTTAGTTTAGTATGGAGCTTTATCATCCTCACCTTCTAGATTTTTTTACCTATAATTACGCTTTTTAAAAGTATGAATGTTTTCTTTTTGCGTAGAATTGAATGGCCGATTTTTGCATGTTTGTTTGTATGCATGAGGAATGTATCTGAATTCTCTGAATGTTTGTTTTTCTTGAGTGTTTGTTTGTATGCATGTTTGTCTGTCTGACTGTCGCGTGTCCTTGTTTTTATGAATGTGTGTGTATGAAAGTGTGTGTGTTCTTAAAGTGTGTAAAAGAATGCATGAGTATAAATGTTGTTTCCGGTTCAGGGATTATATATGCTTATTGGCTTATATAATAATACAAATTGCTCAAAACATATCGGATTGGGTTGGGACAAATGTTGCAAATATTATGCAGTTAAAATGTATTTCAATATGTTATAAATGAAATAAAAAATCATTTTATAGAATTTAATTTTTTGTAAGAGTTTTGAAAATTTTTTTACTATGTTTCACTTGCATATTTTCCTGAAACCAACTAGCAATTCATAAGTTGGTTGCTACATTAGTGTTGCTTGATATAATATTGCTTTTTGGTTTAACTGTCTATGCATATTTTTGTGCTCACAGTTTTTCAGAAAATAAATTCCAGATTGGGGACTACCAAGCTGAGTTTTATACTACTCCCTATTTGGACATGCTTTTTCAAATTAAATGCATTGGATTTAGTGACTAAAGATTTATTTCCACGCATTAACTAAGATCCGGTTAATTTATAATACATTATTCAAAAGAAAATTGTCGATTTGGTTTGGTGGAATTTTGTTTAAAACGGGATGTGTGTACACCCATGACCCATACAACTTACTTTGGACAATTTGAAAGCATTTTTCTCTTAGGTACAGTAAGTGTCTTCATAATAAGTTTATAATGTCTCATTCCGACAAAAAACTGAACCTGGAAAAGGAGTCCCACTGCCAACCTTGAAAAAGGAAGGTAAACATGACCTATCATGGCCTTCTTTTCCATAATTTCAATCAATACTTAGTAAATAATTAATCCAAAAATAACTATAAGCCATTTAAAGTGAGAACTCTTATTGTTCAGGATGCATTGACCCCGATAACTATTTAGGGAGCAGGGCTTGGCTTATCTTTGATACAGTTCTGTTTCGAGCATTTAAAAAAGTCTTGCTGTTGCTGCCGTATGGAAATGGAAAGCTAAGCATATCTACTAATAACTACCCAATGCCATTGATGCAATCTCTAGGACACTGCGTTCGAGTACTTGGACAACATTCACTGAGCAGTATGTCCCCAAAAGCAAAAATTATTTATCATACTCATCAATCACAAAGTTTAAAGTAAAAAAGAAAAACAAATTTTATTCTGTATCTCAACGCCATGCAATCTTTCATTCTAAGACATTATTTTACAGATATTAAATTACTTTTGCAATGTCCGTGACTCCTGTGATACATAATAAAGTTGATAAATGAAACGAATGTTTTACACACGGTCTTGAATCCATATCAGGGTGTTACACAATAAAATTGTTAAACCAAATGTAAAAAAATACCTACTTTGTCACCTATCATATCATCAATCAACACACCTTTTCAAAACCAGCATCCTCCTTACTTTTTCTGCCGCTTTGATGAGTTACGATGCTGATTATCGAAGGAATTTTCGCTTGAGAAGCTTCTAGTTCCATTTCCACGTCTACTGTATCCAGTTGAACTGCCACTGCCACTACTCCCACTACTCGCATAGCTTGAGTTGCCCCAGCTATTACTGCCATAACTTGCATTGCTCCAGCCACTGGCACTGACTTCTGTAGAATAGCTAGTGAATCCAAACCCTGAAGCTGAGGGTAAAGTTGAAGAAGCTACCGTCGCCCTTCCCGTCATAGCAGCCGTTGTTACACCAAACTTCTCCAGAAGTGGGCCCAACCCCATTTGTTGCGCTTTTGCCATAAGTACGCTATTTCTAGCTGTAAGCTCCAACTTCCGTGTGAGCAGTTGTTCCGTAGTGCTTTTCAGAATGGTTCTCTCCTACAAACAAATCATTAACACATTTCACTTCCATTTTATACAATTATAACTTAAATATATTATTTAATGCCCCCCACTCAGTACCGTAAGGAGCATATTTCCATATTGCGCAAGTTCATCATCTGACATCCTTCCTTTGTTTTTTAAACTTGATCCCCCTCGACTTCTACTCCAGTGGGTATCCTGTCCTTGAGCCTCCACCTGAGCAAAAGATTCACTTGGCTGTATATCTCGCACGCTTTCTTCAATCTTAGAAGTAAAGAGCTGCTGCAACTGAGGACTCATGTCCGAAGTGTAGGCAACCTTAGAACGCCGTTTGGGTATCTATATGTAAAAATTCAAAGAAAACATGTTTTACTTCTGAGTTTATTTTCTATCCTTGTAGCCTAGCATTACCTTGAACGGATTCTGGTTCATTTCTTGGACCTGAGAATCATTAGATTCAGCGTCAGTTTCATCCCAAGTCTTAAATGGCACCTGTGGATCCTCAGTGTGATTACGAGGCAGTGGTGTAGATGATTGAAGCAAAGACATCAAGCTCATTGTTGGCGGTTTCAATTCTTGATTAGTTTTTGGAGCAGGGAGATCCGCCATCCCCTCAGGTTCACGTCCACTTTTTAAAGGGTCAACTAATTGACGTTCGACCGATTCTTCCTCATAAGGACTACTACTACTAGTACTACTACCACTACAACTACTCTCCCGACTGCTCTGAATTCCAAGAACACCACCTATACCTGCGTCGATTTCAACAGCAGAATGAGTTCGGTCTTCAATGTTGTTTCGTACATTTTCCTTCGTAATTTCTGAAAGTGTAGCCATGTCAATTGTTGAGAAAGCACCAGGCTCAGATCTCTCCATAAAAGTTTCAGTTCCAGCGTTTGATTCGGCTGCACCGACACTGAAATCTTGGCTCATTCCTGCTCCAATTTCTTCAGCAACTTTAGGGAGCACCAAAACACTCTCTCGCTTAATAGGCAACCCTTGATCCACAGCATTTTGGCCCTCATCACTGCCTGTTACATATTTATGAGCTTCCAAGTCATAATAAACCTGTATTTCCATTAAAAGCAAATAAAGCAAGTCCATTTTGTGTCCACAGTCCAAAATACACAATAACATTTTAAAAAACAATTTTACCAACGACTTCTCAGTTTGAAACTGCTGCTGCATCAACTCTCCATTCCCTTGATAAGAAGGACGGGTGGGAGGACCACCAAAAAAGGCAATAGGTTTACCAGTGCTGTCAACCAAAAACATTCTAGAGGGGTCTTTTTCATCACAAGCGGTACCTTGTTGCACAATAATGTCTTCCGGGGTGACTGACGGCAGATGAAACAATTGTTCTTCACTCGTTTCATTTTCATCGATAGTGAACTTAAAAGTCCCGTTTTCTTGTTTAACGAAAAATCGTGGAATAATCGGATTCTGGATTGTGCACATACTTTTAACGAATTCTTCGTCCAGCATTCTGGTAGAATAGGTGAATTAACAAACACACAAAGTTAAAAAATAATCCAAAACTATAACAAGACTAAATTATCCTATACAAAGCGAAATAACGTGTAAGGGGTTGTTCATAAATTGTATAAGGTAAGAGGGGGTCGGAGGGTGCTTTCCACTCCCTAAGGCATAGAATTAAGGGTTGTCCTGTTTTGAATTAGGAGGTGGGACGGTGAGCATACCCTAATATTGAATATCTAGCTTTGTAAATATGAAATAAAGAGTTGTACCCTTCTTCATACGGTTTGACATTCGTGTTTTGATGGTGACGATCGACCTCTGGTGATTGTAAAGGTAGAGAAAAGGTCTCCGCTGGCCATGAGCCGGAAACCAATCCATGAGAATGAGGGGTTTCTACCAAGTCTACCACTGACGAAGTCCCCGATCCCCTTGAAGTAGAAGCCGCAGCAGCAGCAGCACGCATCCCTTGATAATGGTAATCCCCTATACTCATCCTCTTCAGAAAAAACAAATGAAAAACCCATATCACATTAAATTCACAAAATTCATCAGATTTTGAAGCATACACTTTTCTGATTTTTAATTTTTGACAGAACCTTATTTTATATAAGTCCTTCACTTACTGTTCTTACCATTTTGTGAACCCCAACCTTGAACCTTTGACCTTCTTGTGTCTTGGGGTGAGTGATGCTTCAATCACTTCAATGTCAAATGTGCAACGACCAACAGTGAACAGCCCTAAATAAGTATTTAAGTAATGCAATACGCAATAATACAAACACAATACAAGTGTGAAGTGAGATCTCGGCACTCTTAAATTAAATGGAAAGGCAGGTCCTCAGGTCACAGTTTTTTAAGATTTCCAAAATAAATCCAAAATCTAAAGATAAGTCAGTGTGTGCAGTGTGCTATATGATAGTGCAGTTATTAAGTGCAGTGTGCAGTGTGTTGTTGAAACTGTGAATTGACACTTGAGATTTGAGATGACTTTGACTCTATTTCTTTTGTTCTTTATCCTGCTATTTGGAAGGGGTGAAAGATGTAGATTTTATATTTACCAGTTTCATTCAGCCACCTCTCTCCCATACAACAAGGAAAGGAACAAAGGCTTTTGGAGAGGAGAGTGGTGGTGGATTATTTCCCGGTAGAGACCCTCTACCACTCTTCCCTTACAATCCCGGCCACACTCCACTCTTCTTCTATTCTCATCATTCTAAAACTACTGCAAATCAAATGCATTTATACTGATGCATTTATGCTATTCCATTATTGCTATTAGTTTGTCTCATCTAGAATCTCACCTTGCCTCTCCGTCTCAATTTCCCCTGCTACTCGATACTCCAAACTAAATAATCCAACCCAGTCAGTCAGTGGTACCTTTGCTTTTCTCACCATACCAGAACATCGTCATTTTATACAACCATCACTTTTGTCATTCTAACTTACCAGACAACATTTTATAACTAATTAATGTCATATAAAAATGTCCACATACCCTTACCCTTACCCATCTCTTCACAAGTACAAATCTTTCATTCCGACAAGTGTCAAATCTACAATTATTTTCTCTAACACTTACTGCATAAGGATGAATATTATGATCATTTTGTTCAAAATGAGACTACACAACAAACTGCTCCATAATTATTACTACAATGCTCATAAAATAAGTTGAATCGGATTTATTCCAACTAATTTTAAAGCAATTTTAAAACATGTCTCAAATCTCAACTAATTATTTTTACTTTCCCATTTCCAATGCAATCATCAATAGTAACCATCTGAATCCCTTGTTCCCGAAGGAATTCCATAGTTAGAACAGCAAGGTCCAAAGCACTGGCAGGCCAATCGTGATGAAGACCAATGTAGCTTGAATATTGATCAGTGAATACAACATCTTTCCAGTGTTGAACTCCAGAACCAGGGTCGTCAGGATGGGCATAATCTTCAGTTGCAACATTCCAGATGATTAAATCATATCCGAATTCATCTTCTGCTATTTCCCTCACCAGATCATTATATGATCCGTAAGGAGGTCGAAAAATTGTTGTGTTTTTCCCAGTTATACCGTAAATTATATTATGTACAGTTCGAAGTTCTTCTCGGATTTGATCTGCTGTCAGAGTTGTCATGTCAAGGTGGGACCATGAGTGGCTTCCTATGCTGTGACCCTATCCAATTAATAATACATAATATTAACGCTAAAAAAGTACTTTTTAGCTATTCCCATAAGAATCCTATTTTTACAAACCTCATTAAAAGCCCTTAGGACGGTTTCCCTGTACCAAGTTTCATTATGCCATTCTTTGAGACCATTCAAGAAAAATGTGGTCTTGTGCCCCCATTCTCTAAAGGTGGTAAGAAGTCCGGGTGTATTTGTTGGATCTGGTCCATCGTCTGCCAAAAAATAACAAAGTTATTAGCTAATCGAATCCACCTTCAATTTCGATTTAGAACTTTATGTGGGTAATTGTTTCAAAGCAATTATTGGACCCGGTTTAATATGAAAGGTCCAGGTACGGGTCTAAATCAAGGCTTACAGTAATTTTAACACAATGGATTAAATATTAAGATTAAGCTAAATAATACACTCAATTGTACTGCTACCTTAAATAGTAGGTAAATAATTCATATTATATTAGTTTCAAAATATCATTTTTTTGAAATTGCCTTTAAAATATGATTTAAGCCAAAGTACATATATAATTTATTGTATGCAATTTAGAAAAATTACCAAAAGTAATTGCAGCTATTCCAGGCCGAGTACATTCTGTGTAAACTGCTGCATTGGATAAAGCCAAAATATTGAGCAAAACCAAAATTACTCTTTTCATAGTATTTGACTCAATTTGTTATATTTCCCCCAGGACCTATTTTATTCTGAAGTAAAAACCTTAATTAAAGTTACTTTCCAAACTCCACTAAAAATTAATCACGGAAATAAAAAAAATGAGCAAACTTTTGAACTAAATCAATCAGTAGTGGTCGTGTGTGCACAACTTGTAAATAACTTTCTGTTTGTTTCTCTTTCAATTGTTTGAAGTCAATCTGAGGTAGCAGATAGGGACAAAATACTAGATTTACTAAGATTGAGAAGGAAATGGACAAATTGAAAAATATCTGTGGGGACAAAAAATGATGATTTCAATGGAATGCAATCTCATGCAACGCAGCTTTTATTTTGTCAGCCTTGTTTTTGCAATTCAGAGCCTCAAATTTTCAAATGTTAAAGGTTAAATATGATGAGTTGGTCAATTTTTGAAAAACACTCCACTACTAGGCTAATCCCAAATCTTGAGCATTGAATTGAAATCACATGTACGTCAAGAATAATTTATGAGCTAGAATTATCCCAGATTAGTCAGTAGGGTAATAAAACCTACAGTCTCAATCTCGTCCTTTCAAGCTTTATACATCTTTTTTTTGCTACTTCACTCTCATTTTCAGTCTCAACTCTACACCCGGTTTTGCATTTTATTACTGTAATTCAGAATTCAGTTCAACGATGAATTAAGGTACGGATGCAGTATTAATTATACCAAAACTTGGATAATAAATAATAACAATAGTAATAATAATAACAATATTTAAAATAATAATCTTGCAGGCCGTGATCTATTCCGTAATCTACTCTAAACTAAACTGTAAACACTTCAATCCAAATAAAACTAATCTAACACATCATGATATGATCTGGTATAATTTTGATAAACTTTATTCGTTCATTATTTTTGAGTCTCATCATCTCTCATTAAGCCTTAGATTAAATCCTATCAATTAACAATGCTATCTCTGAATTAAGGCCACACCTCCAATCAATCACACCCTACAGTTCCAATCTAATTCATTATTACTATTTTACATAAAACTTATATAGGCTTAATAAAACTCTCAGAGTACAGGGCTGTACAGAAGTAATTGATCCCTTTCTCTCTTGCCCGATTTATAAAGCTCGAAGAACTGGAAGACTTCCAGATATCATGCATACCCAGTTACCGGATTATTCGATAATGGGCCTAAATGTCGGTATGGATCTCAAGGGTTAATTATATTTTGATTGTAAAAAATAAAGCATCTATTATTTTCTGTTTAACAAAAAATTACTGTAATTACCATCTCTATGTAACTTACCCTAGGCATACAGCATGATTTTCATGATATTATATATCTTTAAGTTTTACTCGTCTCACATTACCCCACCTTAAATCTTTTCCACCCAAAAACCCAAGTGAGACACCTCAATAAAAATATGAAAAAAAACTACAAAAATAGATGCAAGTGCATCCAAAACATGTCTCACTTTCCCCCCAATTTCTAAATAATACTCCAACCACACCTGTGAC
This sequence comes from Isotoma decorata, assembly GCA_034698605.1. Taxonomy (NCBI): domain Eukaryota; kingdom Metazoa; phylum Arthropoda; class Collembola; order Entomobryomorpha; family Isotomidae; genus Isotoma; species Isotoma decorata. The sequence continues at coordinate 51 of JAQGBU010002250.1, read as the reverse complement.
CTTTGTCTCTACATGCATGCATGCATTTTCCCAATAGATCATCATACCACA
>JAQGBU010002249.1:0-10160 GCA_034698605.1 Isotoma decorata | reverse complement strand
GTTGGGGCAAAATGAGAGGGTCAGCTCAACGTCCTGCTCCGCTCCTTATGTAAATCCGTTGCAATGGTTTATTTTTTGTTTCCATTATATAAAATTACTGTTCTGTTCTGTACACTAAACTTTATTTTTTGGATGGGGCTTTACTTCGGGGGGGGGGACGCTATTTTTTCAAACTAGTCGCTAGACCTGGGGGGTTATTTAGGGGGGGGGTTCTAAATCGCGTTTTACGGTATTTAGTTTTTCTGTCACCAATATGCAGAAAAAGGGAAAATTCAATTAAAAATTCCACTTACTAGGCAAATCATGCAAATTTCTATTAAAAGCCATTGGGAGATCTTCAACAGATTTTGAGAGCTGAATAGTAAGAAACTGGAGCCTTAGGAGGGCTCCTAAGTAGAAAAAATAAACGTTCAGTTTTGATGAGTCAATCCACACAGAAAGGATTTTAAGATACGGGAACCGATATCCCATTCTTGATATTTCTTCTGGCGTTTTAAAAGTGCAGAAAAACTTGAGCTCTTCCAAGGGATAAAAGGGGTCTTGATCAATCCGATTTTCCAGCAGTTGTTCCACATGGGTGCATTTCCCTTTGGCACAATCCTCATGAGTCGGAACTGGAACTGCCCCCTCGCACCACGAACATTCTCCAGCTGTCCAGGATTTTAAGGATGGAAACCGTGTAGGAAATGTACCTACGGATTCGTCACTTGGATTTTGAAATATTTGATGATAAGAAAACCCCAGTCTGTACTTGTAGAAAAAGTTGAACTCTGTTAACTTTGGCATCTTGGGTAAAAATACACCTTGTATCTCCAACCCTTTGACATATGTAAGGAAAATCAAAACAAACTTCTCCAGGTGGTCCCTTAAGCATTGAAAAAAGGTCAGAAGAGACACTATTTCATCCACTTCGATTACGAGCTCTTTAAGCTCCTTAAATTCGTGACCATGATTGTTAAGAACAGCGTAGTCAGGTTGTATCCACAAACTTCGTAGTTCCAATTTCTTCAAATGGTTAAAAATACGTGATGTACTGTTTGAAAAAATATCATTGGAAAGGTAGAAAATTGGATTGAAATGGAGTGGAACAACGCTGCCTTCATCTTTAAAATACAAATGGAGGGATTCCAAGGGCGGCATTTCTAAAAACACGTATCCTGCCAGCAAAGCCGACACATTGGGCCTTGTCCATGGTGTTAACGTTTTGCAAATTGAAGTAAAATGCTTGAATTTAAATTTACTTGCACTTTTGGACATTTTGGAAGCACTAAACAATCCTTCTCTGATGTTAGAAACATCTTTTAAGGTCACATCATCAAAAACTACTTTTTCTAAATTGGGACAGTCACCCAGTAGATGGAGCATTATTTCCGGAGTTGCGATTTCAACATTTCTAAGTTCAATTTGAATAAACCTTGCTTTATAGAAACTAATCCAATGATTAAATCTGTCGTCTTCAAGCCATTTACAGTTATTAATACGAAGGGATATTTCATTTAAAATTCTACTTGAATGCTGGGATGTGGCTGGAAATGCTTCAATTAAACGATTTACTTTATTCGAAATTTCAGAAGATATAATGGAGTGCTGCTGGAGCTTGTGAGAAATCAGTTGGTCCCACAGATGACACACATTTCGTGCATTTTTCAATGTACGATGGGATTCTTTTCCAGGTGTATCAAGATATTCTATTAGTTCTCTCAGAATCTGAAAATATGGACAAAGAATAAGTCAAAGCCTAACTAACTACTTTTTATTATCAGTTACTTAGTTATGAAATTATATTGTGTGCTAGAGATATTGCACATGTAACCTTAGTGCAAAAAAACAATTACCTACTTACCAATTGATTTAAAAGTGGGCTTAAAGGTTCATTTTTTTCTGCCTTAGGCTTTCTTGTTGGCATCACCGAATTCATCTCTGGTTGGTTTGACATCCTGGCACAATTATTATTATAATAATTGTTTTAAAAATATCTTTTAAAAAGTCTCAGTCCGGCAGCTACATTGATTAACTAAAAAAATATAAAATAAATAAATTAAGGAGATTAAAACTTAAAGAACATTTTTCCATTCCATTTGGATGCCCACAAAAAATACATAATTATAGTGAGAAGTACATGAGCTTAGTAAATGATTATACAGAGTTTGGTATGTGTGTAGCACGCGGTTTTAACATGTAATACTCATCAAAAGCATAGGAACTTCTTACCCATATTTTACAACATTTCTAATCAATCAGTGTTAAAAAATGCAAATTAATTTTGATGTTATGGGCAATGGTATTAGTGACTAACATGAGTGTTCTTTGGAAAGTTTGGAATGCCAAAAAATGCTTAGGAGCAATTTTTTAAGAACTATAGAAATGGAAATTATGAATAATCAAATAGTGCAATAATATCCCTTCCTGGACCACTCGAGACAGTAGAATGTCCCAAGGGATTAAATTGATTTTGATTTAGCAAGCTGTGCAATAATTCATAACAATTTGCTACTCATACGGACCATTATAAAGACAAAAAGGTTATTATAAAAATATTTACTGGTCTTAAGAAGTTTATCTCGTGTTAAATTTAGGCTTAATAATTGTATTTCAAAATAAATCTGATCAATACTAATTTAATCATAACTCAAAAGAATGGAGAAACAAAAATCAAACATTGAAATTGCTGTAAAACATATTATTTTTAAATTATCAGTACTTATAAACGATCGAAATGTGGAAAGGATGAGTTTCTTGAGGAACTGAAGCACAATGTAAATCTACTTGTTGTCCTGTGTTAGCCCCCTATCTCCATTGGTGTTTGTTGCAATACTAGCTTCTATCTCGCTTACCATACAGCTGGGTGGGATAAAAATAGTAGGCTACTCTTCTAAACTTGCTCTTCCGGTTAGATAACTACAAATTCTCTTTGATATGATGTTGGAAACCATGATATCATTTGTAAAATTGGGGCAATGGGATATCTTAGAACTTACAAGCAAGGAGAAAACTAAATGTCAACCTTAAAACAACTCAAAAACAAATTAGATTGTGCAATGTGCTTTTTGGGTAACATTTAAGTTTTTGTTAGGGAGTTTTCGGACTTAATTCAGTTTTGAGAAGCTTCAAAAATCCAAATTTTTACCATTCACATATCCCACTTTGCCTCTTTCATTTATATTGATCATACTTTGGATCCATTCTTCAAAGCATCAAAATTCCATGATAATATTGGCTTCTTCACCCGATAAACTGTAGTTCACTGGAGTTATTTTCGTAAAAACAAAAACCCTGGATTTTTTGTACCCTCTGGATAGTAAACTATCTGATTTCTTCTCTTCCTCCTAGAAATATTATCTCTTCTTGGTTCTCTTCTTACTAAACTTTGTTTTAGTCGTGTAGGCCTAAGGTTTCACTTCAAGTTGGCTTGTATGCAAATTGACGTCACATGAACAAAATTAGATCCAATATTTATTATTTTTCTAAACCCTTTCTTCTTGGTATTCCTCTACATCATATTCCATATCACTGAAATTAAAGAAATGCTAATAGTTTAGATGTAAAACTTGATTAATCATGATTCTCATCAATTGCAATAGACCCTTGCAACGAATTCACTAAGTATCGAAGATAGTCTCTCTATACAATCTCACCCATTCTTCTATCTTTTGTTTGTTAAACTATTTTTAAACTTTTCGAAACATGTTTTTTAAAAAAATAGTTTTTTTTAGAATGCGTAATGAATTCTTTAAAAAGTTTGAAACCAAGAAACAAAAAAAGAACAAATTTCGACAGAAAAAATTAAAATTTTTTGATTTTTTTTACTCGAAAATTTTACTCATAATAAGATTCATAACGATAAATTTAATATAGTAATTTCAAAATCGTTAAATTCCGGGATCGAGTAATTCGACTTTCGAAATTTCAAAGATTGAAACAAATGTTTGAAGCTGAAATGTGTAATCTGAAGCGTCTAAGAAACAAACACTACTTATTTTGCAAACGTTAGCCCACCAATATTACTGCGGTAGACTAGATAAACCCAATTAATGAGAAAAGAACGAATAAAAAATTCAAATAATTAAATTTATGATTGTAATTTGGGTTTGCAAATTCCCCTTCAACTATTTTTAGTAAGTGCTAAGATTGAACCCAATTTAGGTTAGTGGTAAATAAGAGCTTACATTCCGTTATCCCTTAACCACTGAGCTATAGGGTCATCTGAAGGTACATGAGAACAAGAAACAGGCTGTTCTGATGGCACACCCTTTGAACCTAGGAAACGGATGGGGGCCTTGTGACATTCCGAAGTAGTAGCAGTAGTACGCCCATCCACATCCTCAAAATTAACTCCATCATCACTGCCAGCCAAGGTGTCACTTGGGGCCAGTATATCTAATTCTGTGCTTGGGGCCATTGGTGATCCAGAATTTGAAACCCTAGAGAAACTAACAGGGTTCTGGTAATATTCTGAAGTAGTAGCCACACCCAAATCCTCAATACTGACTCCAGCATTATTCCAGGCCAAAATTTCACTTCGAGATGATGAAATACCAAGTGATAAAAGTGGAAAATCCTCATCCGCCAGTTGATTCAGCTCCTCATGATTTGCCGTGGTAGGAAGACTGACGGAGGGCATTTGGACGCCATGAAACTGATCTGGAAGGCTCGTGTTAGTCGAAGCAGTCCCACCCGATACCCTTTCTTTAGGTTTTTTCCTCAGGATATCGAATTCATGTGCTTCCTCGTGTTTTTCAAAACGAGCTTCTTTGTTGAACTTCTTTCCGCAAATTTTGCAAATGAACTTACCACGTCTGGTATCGAGGAAAGGATCCTCTTCCTCATGAACTTTCTTGTGCCTTTGAAGGTCGTGATTGCGTTTAAAAAATTTAGAGCAGATTTGACAAGGAAAGAGTTTCTGGCTCATGTGCACTTGTTCTGTGTGACGTATTAGAGAAGAATTAAGGGCAAACCGTTTGGGACAGTCTTTGCAAGAAAAGGGCTGTTCACCCGTGTGCACCAACATGTGTCGTTTTAAATGCTTATTTTCAGAGAGCTTTTTCCCGCATATCTCACATTCGAAATTTTGTGTTCCTTTACTCCTTGACGAACTCGAATTTGCACCTTCTGCAAATTCACCTTCATTTTCAAACCATTGTTCATCGACAGGCACAGGACATTCATTTTCCTCTCCGCCGTTCGGTTGTAACTTTAACAAAGTTCGGGGTGCACTATTGGGCTCCTTGTAATTGATTTTGTCACTAGTTGATAAAATCAGGCAAGGTTTGTTAGCCTCCTCTTCGTAATCTTGAGCGTTCAGTGAGTTTAAAAGATGCTGGGATGTATTTGTAAAAATATTGCTTTTAATCTGAGGTTCATCCAGATCTTTAAAGTCCTCAGGGTCCATTTTTATTTAATGTAATGAACTGAAATTCAACACAATTTTTTTTAAGCAGTGGTAATTAAGCATTGGCAAAATAATCCTATTGGCATGTATAGTTAGCATTATTCTTTTCATGTTATTCAGGACAATTAAGTAAATAATAATAAATTAACTCATGTGTTTACCTTTTTATAAAATTGGGGAATGAAAACCAAATGAATCGGAATTCTTCAGCACATAAATTTACCTAAAAAGCATTGTAGAAATTATTCAAAAGTACACTCAATGAGCATTTTACTCTGGACGATTGTATGCACATCATACATGCATGAGTGGATCTTTGCAGTTAATGAAGTGTACTTAAGTGATGTAAATTAGTTACTAAGTAGCTCAGGTTGCAATGCAAAGTATCAAAAACATTTCTACAGATAAGGAATAATGATACAGGCTGACTGAGAAAGATACAGCTTGATAAGCCATGGCAGTCGATGACTCACAGAATAATGTACGACTTTCTGTAGGCCTATTTCAATTGCAAAATTGTCTTTTTTGCATATTGAATATAAAAGCGGAAAGCCCTAATTATATTTACAATGTGGATTCAACGTGGACCTGTAACCACCTAGCATTATATTTACAAGCCTACAGTGTTTTCTGCTCTTTTCGATAAGTCTGCCCAATCTGATTTACTGGACGATCTTGTTTCACCCAACTTAAAATTTGACAAGTTCAACACATTTTTAGATAATTATGAAGACACTTTATTTTTCGTTTTTGTTATGCGTGGAGAAATCGTAAAAAATAGGAATAGAATATATTAAAGTTAAACAAAGTTTGCTTGCATAAGCCTAAAAGTAAGTATAAACGAAAGCTAAGATTATACTATTACAGTTGGTAACGCTATAGTTTAAGATTTATTTGTATTTCATAACAATAATTAAATAAATCTAGACTTTCATTGCACTTCTACATAAATATAAATGTAAGAACTGAAAAATTCCTTTAAATTTCAAAATTATCTAAACTTATACCTAATTGCAATTTGTATTCTGGGAATTTTAAAAATATTTCTTAGGTTGCTTACATAATTTTCCTTAATTGCAGGAAAGTCACAAATCTAAAATGGTTGATCTTGCAAAGTTAGGTAGTTAAAAGTATCTTAAGTCGAAAATAATGCCTGTTAGTTTGCCAAATATTGAAAAACAACTAAAGAATTCTGTTTTTTTTTGCAATAAAAAAGTTTTCTGAACTTCCTAAGATTTAAAATAAACTTCCAGGTTAAATTATTCCTCTGAAATGTTAGCTAAAATAGCCTACTCCTGTTAAATAACACGCGTAGATTATACAGGCTAGGATTTCAAGAAATTAATGACATGATAGTGAACCACCTATAACAATTATGGTGAATCTCTTTACTTAAATTTAATTTAAAACTATTTCCAGTTGTTTCACTTTAGGTGAAAGAATACAAGTTCCCATAAGTTGTCTTCTTCAATAGTGTTATTTTCGGCTTCTTGCCTTACTGCGAATTTGAACTGCAAAACGATAAATTAAAAAATGGATCAATTAAACAGCTGCTTTAAATGTAAAAATGTGAACTTGTTCTTTTTTTTGTCATGCAATCACTCATATGTATATATAACATTAAAATGAGTTAGTTATGAGCAAACCCTTTAATTTATTTTTGAGGAAAATTAACAAACTGTTCCAAAATGAAAATTAACTTAGTTATCTCGTATCCCGAATGTCAAAAGCTTGAACAGCGAGCTATATTGAAACCGAAAGTCATTCATGCAGTTGCTTCAGTACAAACAAACTAAAGTTAGTGTCAATTAGCTCAATTGTAAAATCCTAAATTAAGATTCAAAAATTATGCATACAAATATAAAAAATCGGATATTTCAAGGTAGTAGAATCCTATTGCGTAAAGGATTAGTGTGTAATTTAATCTAAAAAACAGAATCTAAGTAGATAAATGAATGCCACAAACTTCAAATGGTAAGTCTATATATGACACAATGTCCGAGCAATGAATTTTTCATTACAATAAACTAACTGATTTAAATAAACAGAACTTTAGAATGGGATTAGCAATACTTACATTTGGGAGTTTGGGTCTCTAAGTAAAAAAACTGCTGGTTAACTTAATTAAGGGCCTGTTTGACCACTTTCATTACCCTCCGTTCCAGAGTTTAAAACTCCAGAAAAAGAAGTAGGACCTATCTGAGCTGGAGCAGTATCCATATCATTGTTATTGCTTGAATTAAAACTGTCACTGGTATCTTCTTCAGGATTGGAAACACAAGATGGTTTTTGAGGTGACAAAGTTTCACTGCCACATTTCTCCTCCTCTTGATCCTGCGAATTATCAGGAGAGTCTTCATACGTTAATTCAGGATCTGAGAGCTCGATCGGCACTTCATAACCTTGAGGTTCAATTAAGCATAGTTGGTTTTATTTTAATTAATACTTTAAATAATATTATATTAGCTAACTTGGGAAAAATATATGGCAATACCCTTGTGTTGTGACAAGGGAACATTATACCTTATACCCCAATTCCCAGCCTAATATCACTACCTCGCCTTCAATACTAATTTCACCTTTTTAGAGATAAAAAGACAACAATCAGCAGATAAGTAAATCTTAAGTATAATCTGTTAGAGCAATTAGACAAATATTGTTCGACGGAGACTTTCCCCAAAAAACATGCACCGTATTGTTTGAATTAGAACCCCCGGCGAGTTAATAGCTCAACTTCCCAAAAAAGGAGGGGCTGTCTTTCGGGGATGGGGATTATTCTGTGGGGGATTAATATTTCAATCAAACGAAGTTGTTTTACAATTTAATGAAAAAATTCAGTTTTTGTAACAATGTTTGTGCCATTTGTGAGCCCCTTTGTGCGTAGATGTTTTACTTTTTGCTTGAAAACCTTATTCTAAGATACCACGAGGCAGGAGTAACTGTTGTCTTAAGTTTCTTCGTTTTTCTCAGACTTTATACTGATTTAATTCATAAATTGCATTAAATTCCTATTGACTTGGATATGTAGATAAAAATAATACTTAAAGAAACTACTAGCGTAAAATTGATATTTGTTTTAGAGAAGGGGCTAATTCGGGGGGAGGGGACTAACTACCTATTCTAACCCGGTGGGGTCGGTATTTTATTAAGGGGCACCTTTAAAGGTGGGTTCTAATTACAACAATACGGAACCTAAAGTTTGCAAATCTAATGATTTCTTTCAGTATCATTTCATGCTTTATTTGTATCCAAATGACTAATTGTTAGAATGAAATGCATGCTGGAATTAAGTTTTAAACGCAAAAGGAAACAGACTGGTCCATAAATGGTAAAAATCTTTCACAAAGGCCAGAACCCCCCCCCCCCCCGAGGGTTCTATTTCGAGTTTTACAGTAGTTATAACTAAAAAATTGGAGAAAACTTGGAGGTTGGAATTGAAAAACACTAACCTACTTTAACAAAGCATTTCAATTTATAATCATAACCTACCGATCTCTTATGCAAATAAAATGTTTTTTTTATTCAAAACCTTAATGTTCTGCCTAAATTCCTGGATAAGCTTCGTATCCGGAATAGATAAGGTTAATTTGAATTATGAAGAATAAGGATGAAGATATTTTATATGAACTCACCAGACTTAGACCCCGCAGTACTCTTGCCCTTTACTTCCTTGTCATACAAATAGAAGTTAAAGCTATTTGGTTTTAAATCTATCTGCCACTCCGCTGCCGGTTCGACACAAAATTTCCTGAAAATAAAGGTTTTCTTGTGAGCTACTTTCAAATAACGCAGCCATATTTCGTTAACAATTTACTACATAACTTTTTCTATCCTACTTACCTCAATTTACTTTCCAGAAGCGAAAATCCCATTTTCGTCTTAATATTTGTCCAAATAGAGATTTTGTAGCCTAAGCTATGCAACCTTACGATCGTGATGCCAAGCACACATCCGATCCAATTGATTTGAGTCGGTTCGGGCTTCAGTAATTGCCTCAGCTGTAAAATGACAAACATTAATTTAAGGAAAACTGGAATTAAACTTTCTTATTAACTTAAATTGCCATTTACCAGGCTTTCCCAGACATTATGAACTCGGAATTGTCCTGTAAAAGGGGGAATGTCAAGCGTTGCACAAAATCCCCTAATATTGTATGGTTCTCCGGTAACCTTGGAGATGGTGAGTCCTTCCACCAAAAAACAGTAAGAAGTAAGGGGACTGAATTCAGGTCGGTGTACTTTGAACTTTTCCAAAACTGATTCCAAATTCTGGATCGTTGTCACTCTTTTAACTGCTAGGTCATCAAAGAGGGGGCTGCTGCTGTACACAAACCTTCTAACAAACATCCAAGCCCTAGTTGGTTCCATTTCTGACAAAAGTTCCTGCAAATAGTTTGAAACAAGGACAATTTTTGAGAGTCGTGCGAATTCTTGTGAATCATTGTTATTCCTCTGATTAATAACAATACTCTCTGCCCATCCGTCTGATTAATTTAATCAGACGGATGGGCCGACAGATTGACGTTCTTCACATAAAGTTCAAAATATCTAACGCTACGAAATAAATGCAAAATATGCAATTCAAACCTCATATAATAAAATTCAACAATTAGAGCAAGTACCCAAATTTTAAGGGAATTTACGCAAAAAAATGTAATGTTATAGTTTGTAGTTTTAATAAAGGGATATATATTTGGGACCCAACCAATTAATGAAAAGTCCAACCAAAATTAATGAAAATGAAATTAATGAATTTACCCAACCAATTAAAG
>JAQGBU010002248.1:0-10161 GCA_034698605.1 Isotoma decorata | reverse complement strand
TTCCTATGCATTTTTTTCTTGCCTAATTGAGATCTTTAAAATAAGCTATCACTCGTTCCAATAGGCCCTTGACACCCAAAAAACTCTCCTCGTTAGTCGGTAAAGGGAGTAAACCAAAAAACGAAATAGCAAAACGAAGTTGCCTAAGTGATGAAAAATGTCGCTGAATTAACCTTTGTTTGTGTTAAATATAGTAATAATTATGCTTTATTAACCTTTTACCTACCAGTCCATGTATGTCATGGATACAAAAAGCAAGTATTTTTGTCAAGTACAATAAAAATTGCGTTAGCTACCAAGAACATGAAAATTTCCCGTTAATTACCAAGTACATGATATCATGTTTTAACAAAAAATGGACTTAACTACCAAGTACTTGAAATCAAGGAAATTAAAAAGTAGCCCTGAAATTCGCAGAATAAAAAGATTGAAAGTTCAAATCTTGGTAAAAGATCTGGAATAGGGTCATTCTATAACCATAGGATTTTTTTTTAATTTCCTAGATGTCTGATTTTCATTATTTACTACCGAAAGCGCCTAGTGCTATCATTTTTCCAATCCCTGAAAGGAATTACGGGCTTTGGTTTTTTGTGACTAAAATGACCGTTTTGTCTAAAAAAAACTAAACTCGTGGATCTAATGAAAATTATTTATTTAAAGTACACTCAAAGTCGCAGAAAACAATTTCAAATAGCTAGTTTCGTCTAGCTAGTTACAAGGACAGTATGTAATTTTGTATACAAAGTCTAATTAGTTTCAATTTCAATCGCAAGGATATACTTTTTTGTACGGTTGATCAAGTTTCATATAACGACTTTTTTTGTCTTCCCGCGCCTAAATTTTAAACTTAGGTAATTCGTTTTGGCAATGAAGCTGTAATTTTGAAAAAATCACAAATGTCTGCGGAAAAGTACGATACTTATGAGAAGCTATAATTTCATCCTTTATTATTGAAATCACACAACAGATTCTGGGTACTGAGCTTATTTCTAGAGACAAGGTGTTACACACGCGACATTATAATTTATAAGATAACCAGATTACCATTTGAAAAGCCAAATGCTTTAGACAATCCTATTTCCCCTCAAAAATATAAACCATATTGTATCACTAATAAAAAAAACCACCCAAAATGCTTGTAAAGATCTAGGGCAGGCTTTTACAAGTTGTTGTACAATGTGTATTTATTTGTAGCACTAGTGTCAAATTTCAGCTTTCTGTGACGACTTTCTGAAACCAATAAGGGTCCATAATTAAAAAAAAAAATTGGGCTCAAATTTCATGTACCATCGCAATTTGTAACTATCAAGCTTTGAACATGGACTTTCAAAAAATTCAGATTACAAATAATGGAATGTGGCGTCATATACAATGTACCAGTGCTACTTATACCCCCCATGCCAAACAGCTTTCTATGATGCTTATCAAAAAGGGCATAAATTTACATTACTGGTGAGGGTTTTTGACTCTCCATGGGTCAACTACACTGCCCATCTTCGAACTCGGTACTTGAACTGGCAAAATACACATTTAGACAACTTAGACACTCTAACTTTAGACACAATCAACTCTTTCAAATTTTGTTTTCACATATGAGGTCCTAGGGTCAAAAGGAAATTTTGAGTTTGATTATGGGCCAAATCGGTCACACTTGCTGGGCTCCACCCTCCATAGCAATTACAGTAAAACTGTGATAACTAACCACAGAGTCAACTTTTTAGCCCGAGCCTAGGGCTTATGAGCCCGGTATGTCTGTCCGTCTGTCTGTCTGTTCGTCTCACGATAACTCAAGACTCTTCAAAGTCAAGACCAAAAGACTCAATGGACTCTGGAAACCCCAGGGTGTCGGTCCAAGTTCACATTTGACCAAATGAGTTAAAGGTCACAAGAGGGGGTAGTTGGGGCAAAGTGAGACTACTGCATATTTAGACTCAATGGACTCACCCATGGACCCAAAATACACCGTATTTCCCGGTATATAACCGCACCTAGAATAACTACCCCCCTAAATAACTTCCCAGGGTCTACACGATGTTTCAAATATTAACCTCCCCCCACGGATTAATCCTCCCAGACCCCACAGTACGGGTCAAAAAGCACAATTGATAAAAAGAGTCAAAGGTCACAGTGGGCTGTGGATGGGGCAATGTGAGACTACGGCAAATTTCGACTCATCTTCAGTAGACTGTAGGGACCCTTCGGTCCCCTTAACGGATCGTAAACGCGCCCCAACGCACCTTCAAGAATTTCAAATTTTAAATGAGATTTCAGATTTAAGTCGTTGAAGCGCTAACGGTCAAAATCATAAAATCTCAATTAACCCATTGTAAACGGTGTACCGAAGGAGCGGAGCAGGTATCCATCAGTCATTGGGGTGACAGTTTAGTGATCCGGGTGACCTTTTGGTGACCTTGGGTGGGCTTTAAATTACCTTTGGTGGACCTTGAGGTTGCCTGGGGACCATGTTGTCGATAACTAACATTGTTAAGAGGGGTACTTAAAAAGGTCCTTTAAAGGACCGGGATCCTTGACCCTTGTAAAGTAGTTGTCCGTTGTGACCTATGGACCCTTCAATGGAAAACAGATTTGCAAAACGTGAACCCTGTGCAAAATTGCAGGGGTTTTTGTGTGGGAGGTATAGAGGGTGGAGCCCAGGGGGTGTGGCCGATATAACCCATATACGAACTCAACCTGACCTTCGATCCTAGAACCATCTCCGATACTTAAGTAAGCGCATTTACAGTGGTTTATTATACTCAATTATTGCAGGTACGTAGATCCGCATAAATTCAATGTCCAGTTTAAAAAACTTTCCTGTGCAACTTGATTTAGCCCGAGCCTAGGCGTATGGACTTTTTTTTCCTAATTGGTCACGAAAAATAAATATTTGCTATAAATTTCATGTAACCTTGCAATTTGTAACCATCATGCCAAATTTCATGCTTTTACGTTGACTTTGAAAAACCGGTGGGGGTCACCCTGTGGTGTGATTTAGATCACACCAAATTTGGCTTCAGATTTTATCTAATGTTGCCAATCGTAACCTTTATGCCAAATGTCAGCTTTCTGTGATGATTCTCAAAAAACCAGTGGGGGTCACCCTGTGGGGTCATTCAAATAACTAAATATTGAGTTTGGTTACACATTTCATATATAGTCGCTATTTGTAACCTCTATGCCAAATTTCAGCTTTCTACGACTATTTTCAAGTTCTGTTTTCTGATCTATGTTTCTAGGTTCCAGAGCTACGCACTGAATGTTTTTGGACGAAATCGGCCACACCCCCTTTTTTCATTTACAATTTTAAGTCACCCAATAGCTTTGAGCTAGTGGGTGATCATGATAGGGATGGCATTTAAGAAAATCATCTCTCAGCAAATTTCTCCCAATCGGCATCAAAAAGCACAGTGAGCATATACGATATTTATCGTATACTGGGAAAATGGGAGTTAGGGGTCAGGAGGAGGAACAGGACTAGGGGTTTTTGTGCAGCTCAATATCATCATTTTATTCTATGCCTTAAAACCAATCTCCGATACTTTTATAATCCGTTGCAAGGGTTTATTCCACGTTATAGTTCTACGATATGTAATGAAACATCATGAAAGGTTGAAACTCCTTGGGTTAAAACAGCGACACAAATCCTCCACTTGAAAAAACAACTCATCTTTCCAGTGCAGAAAAAACCAGTACCAAAGGTAAATGCGTATGCATGGGCTGTCCAGTCCATTTTCCACTTGAACTTTAATTTACACAATTATTCATCCGATCATAAAAAAATCCCTTTGAATTAGAACCAAAATTGTTTTTCTTCCACTCGAAATACATGGCATTAGAATCCGCTTGAATGACACCAATGTTTCACCGAAAACATTTCTTATCGAATATTCAGTTGTTTTGATAAAGATATGAGGAACGCTATGATAGCAAATGTTAACTTTGTGCAGTGTAGTTCAATCACATTAATAAATCCGCAATGTGAATTTTAATGAATGTTCATTTTCATGGTTTTCTTTTGTTGCGCGCCCTATAAAAACTTGAAGTTTTTGAGTAGCATTTATCAGAAGTTGCGGAAGGCTCAGACAGGATTGAAGTTTAACCGTTTGTAAATTTCAGAATTTGTTAGAATTTTTTTTCATAATTCTCTTAACCGGTTCGTTGAAATAGCATCGAAATGGGAGTTTTAGTTGAACGACCTGACATCAAATTCTTCTGGAATGCTCCTGACATTTTAGAAGCCAATGAAAAATTTCAAGCTAAAGAAGCTGCAAAATTAATTACCAAAATCGGCATTATTTTTGCGAAACACCAAACACACGAACAATACGGCCTTGCCTTGGTTCATCGACATTTTGATATGACTGAAAAGGAAATCCTTGTGGAGACTTTGACTGACGATAAAGCCATGGCTATTGCCATCCCGTGGCTAGTTAATGGTATTTTAATATTTATAAAAAAAGTTAAAAATAATTGTTATTTAATTAAGCAAGTTTATGAATGTGATATTATTATTTTTCAGAAAATAGCGCAACTCCCAACGAGGCCAAGATATGGGATTCCTACTCGCTTAAAGAGAAGGAATTCGTGGTTCCTCAAACTTGGTCTTTTTCAGGAAATGGGGAGATCAAAGCCTTTGAATATGCTACTTCAAGCGAGCCACTTCCATCCCCACCCCAAGATTTTGTTGAGGAGCTTTTTCAAGGTCTCAAGTCTCTTGGACTAGAAAACATGATTGGAATGGGAAGGATTCGAAAAGTTCCCAGCAACGATTCCTGGGAGGTGACACCAGAAGGTGTTCGAGCCAATGTGACCGATTTGGTTAAACGACCGGATGACGTTACTGATGATAACATGATTACGGTGGGGTGGGTCTTTGATAACAACGGCCAGTTGCGGAATGGAGACCATTGTTTTAAACACTGCAAAGAGCACAAAGCAAAGAATGTTATCATTCCTTAGAAGGTAAAAACAATCGGATTTGTTTTAAAAGAGTTCTGAAGTAAACTTTTATCCGTCTCTTAAAATTTTAATTGTATTAATGTAACAAAATCAACATGTATTTGGTTTAATTAAAGGTATTTATTTGATTTTTTATAAATCTGTAAACAAAGTAAATCAGTAAATTTGCTTACCAATTCAAATTTAATGCTTCTTTATTTCAGGTTTTTGCATATTTCTCAAAAGTATTATATTCATATATTATATCGTCTCACGTCTGCCGAATGTTAAAAAACTTTTCAAAAATATATACAGTTATTCGAGTTAAAAGGCCGGGACAGGAGCTGCCTGAAGTGGCTGTAATAATAATAATATTGTACGTCATAAGTTTCATGAATCATTTGATTGGAAGAGATCTGATATTATAAACGATACATTTAGATTGGAAAAAAAATTTGAATTATTTTTTTAAACCCTTCTAATTGTTGGCTTTTGGCGCTATCATTACTTGATGTTTAAATTATTTCTTGAAAATTCGATTTAACTGTTCAAGTAAACATTTTTGTATTTGATTACTGTTGCGAAGAGAAATAGATTCCCTAATGCACTCCATGCTGCTTGGTTGTGATGGTGGGTTGTGATTTGTAATGGTGTGGGTTGCGATTTGTAATATGTAGGGTTGCGATTTGTAATGGTGTGGGTTGCGATTTGTAATGGTGTGTAGGGTTGTGATCGGTAATAGTGAGGGTTGTCTTTTGTAGTAGTGTATAATGTAGGGTTGTCTTTTGTAATGATGTATTGTAAAGATGCGCAATGTCACTATAGTAATTAAGCTAATGTTAGTCTATATTTGTTAGTTTAAAAAGCAATTGTAATGTAAGGAGAAAGAATTAGTTTTTAGTGTGTTTTCAGCTAGAAGAGAGAAAGGTTATAGAGAAAGTCGCTCCAGTGAAAATAAATTATTCCAATTTTCTTTGTTTAACCTTTTGTCTGCCGACCTGTATTTCTTATACATTTAAGCCTTCAGTTAGGAAATAATTAGCTTAGAATCATTAAATTGGCAACATTGCCTGGTCCTTCGTATTTTATTGAGAAATAGTTAGAAAAACTCAATAACGTAGGAAAGTCGCCTACATTTGCGGTTGAGTGGATGAGAATTTAGTTGGACGGTGCTGGAAACGGGTTACAATGGGAGAAAAGCATGCAATCACTCATATGAATATTGAGATTACCGTAAAATGCAATTTAGAACCCTATAGAGAGTTATTGTATCAAAGCAATTATTGAAGCCCTTTTACACTGGGGAGATGTTCACAACCTTGCAGTTTTTTGTCTGGATAACAGGAAATAAAAGATTAAGAGGGCAATACGGATAGCATATTAAAGTCCCCAGTACCCTGAAGGATCTGTAGCATTTCTTCAAATTGCATAAATTGTCATTTGGGTTCCTTTCAACTAAATAATTTAGTCAGTAAGATTTTTAAGGCGAAAATGGTTATTGTTCTAAGCGTTATTCTCTACCAAAACTCCTAAAATGATGTATTATAAGTTAAAGTGTAAAAATAAAGTCTGTGTGAATTGGTTCTTTACGAATTTTGGAGTCTTTTCTACCCAGTAGAGTGTAAACTATAGACAATAAAAGTAGACTAATATCCGTCTCTGACTCATCTGAAAACGGTATTAACTAGGAAAACGTTAGAGGTCGTCCGGGCCAAATTATATCAATATGTCTAAAAGACATTTAAGTGTATAATATTTTGTCAAATTAAAATGTCAGGATGTTAGATTATTCTGTTCAAAACTTTCTAATAATGTCGTTTTTTGTCACAGCTCTTACGGTCGTTACTAGTTTCATTAAACGGTAAACAGGAGCTCTTGTCCTAGAGCAATAAAAAACGAATCCTTGCGCCATTTCTGGGTATTTTAGTTTTAGTTACGCCATGGAATATAAATGGTTAGATCCTCAGGTAAACGTAACCAGTATGTTATAAACAAATAAAGTCTGAAACAAATCCTTCATAATAAATTGGAGTGTCTGTGAGTTTCGTCCGCTGCCGAAGAATAACGGCAGGGGCACTCATAGCGACACAAATGATGGCGGTGGCACTCAATACTTGCTCTTTCTCACTCAATAAGTTTACCACCTAGTCCGATTCCTAAGACCTACTTGCTTTACCTCCTCATTTACTCAAGCACACTAACTGAAGCACAAGGAGCACAACCACACATATATAGGCCCAGAGGGTGGTGGTGGCACTCTGTACTTGCTCTACCTGACTTTTCTTGGGGTGGTGGCACTGTATACTTACTCTACTTCACTTACTTAAGCATACTTCACCCCCCTGCTACCTTATTCTAATTTTTGTGGCCGTTTTTAATTAAACGACCCATTATGGGGGATACACATTTTTTTGACCCGCCGTCTTTTAATTTTTTTTACCGTTTTTTGAAAAACGCCACATTGAGGCGAATACGCATTATATTGGGGTGCTGGGGACTAAGACTTTTTAAATGACCCAAATGATCGTACATAGCTTTGATTTTTTTGACAAGTGTTTCTAGACACCCCAAATGATGGGGAAAAGCTTAGGGGTCACTGGGATTTTTCCGTTTTCCCTATAATCGGCTTTTTGGCCAAATTTTTCAAATGACCCCAATTTATGGGGAGCAGTTTTGGGGTAACAGGGCTGTATTTAAGGTATCCTATATCTTTGGGTTAAACTTATAGACACATCACATTAAAGTCATCATCCATCCTCCATCATCCAAGACCCAAATATATGAAACCAGAATTTAAAACAACTGGAAAGTTGTAGACCAAACAGTCAGAAAACTCCCGACATTCAGACGGACATTAACGACGATCACATAAAATTTCTAAACGATACTTAATGTACGTATCTATTTCATACATGCATTAAAAAGGGCATGTCGCACATCGAAGGAAATGCAAGGGCTTTGGGTGGGCTAAGCGCACCCCAAGCGCTAGTTGTAAAATAATGTTAGCGATAAAGTTGGGGATTTTTAGGTTCATCTTCTTTCGTCAGGCCTGACGAAATATTTCTGATACACCGAAGTTGGACAGAAATGGCTTTGCTATTTGTTTTTCATACGTTTTTCAAAGAATTTTGAAGACATGTTATTAGAAATGTAAAATTAATTTTTAAATGTATTTAAAGATTTTCCGCCAATATTTTGGAAGGCTACCAAGTTTATGCCCATACTTATAACACTACAAAGAACACGTACGTGTTGTTTGTATGTAACAATGTAACAATGTACACGTGTATATTTTTATATTGTAAAAAAGACTTAAGATGGTCATAAGTAGTACATTTAAATGGGCCAACTGCCGTCAAGGGGGATTTAAAAAAAACGTAACACAAAAGTCGGTCTTTATCCTCTCGTCTCACTGATATTGAGTACGTAACGCAGCATCGAGAAGCCGGTAATTAACGGCTGAACATTAGCGGAGAAACAATAGCGGCTCTGATACATTTGCGACTTCGAAAATTAGCGGCTGTGAACATTTGGCGGCTTTAAAATTTAAAAATGCTAAACGGCTGTGGTTTCAACTTTTGACTATAAGCTTAGTCCACGGACAAGCTGGAATATCCAGTAATCCGCGAGAGCGTTACTCTCGTATCCCGTTTTGGTTATCTCGTATCCCGTTTTGGTTATCTCGTATCCCGTTTTGGTTATCTCGTATCCCCTTTTGGGTATCTCGTATTCGGTTTTGGGTATCTCGTATCCCGTTTTGGATTTCTCGTATCCGGTCTTTTATTTTTAATTTTCGAATCTGCTAATGTTCAGACACTAATGTTTAGATGCAAATGTTTCAGAGCCGCTAATGTTTAGCCGCTACTGTTACACCGCTATTTACTGAATAACAATAAAATCATTAATAAAAGTTTTTATAACATTTAAGAATAGTTATTAATTGCAATTTTAATGAATGAATAATTACGAATGCTGGGATAATTTTCAAAAAAGGACATTCAGCGGATTGCATTGATAACAAATATTCAAGTAACTTTTGTTAAACAAATGATAGATTGTCGGCACTCTTAAACTTTCAGGCAATTCTAGCCATAAATTGGCAGCATTGAACTTCATTGTTTTATTGGAGCACGTTAGGTCCCTTAAAATAAAGTACTGATTAGTTGTGGTTACCTTAATTGAAAACAGATCGATTTCAGATAGTCATGAAAATAATAGGTTAATATATAGTTTACAATTGAATAAGCTTTCTTAATAATTTAAAATTGATATTTATATTTAGGAATAAACCATTTTAATTTGTCGGTCAGAGTTAGTGATGAAATCATTATACCTTCGTCTTAATATAAACCTTCCAGATCTGTTCAGAATTTTTCGGATAATGGTATAATTGCTTTTGTTCCGATTTAACCATACCACAGAAGCATAGCTGAATATTGAGATAACATAAGCATTAATGATAAATAGTCTACATTGAGCTGATAGAATATCTCTCAGGGGTAAATTATGGGTAAATAACTTTTACATTTTCTACTTATACTATCAGTTTGAACACTCCAGATAAGCCCATCATCAGTAACGAGGCCTAGTACTTTTTTTTGGAATTAACACGTTAGGCATTTCTACCTTTTCGTTCAAAGTAATTTTTTGTTTGTCTTTCAGAGTCTCTAACCCCAAAACGATGTTTACCCACTTTTAATATTTGACTTTTAATAGTTGACAAATCGTTTTAGAAAGAGGGATATATTATTGCAACTCACAAACTTTAATGAGTTCTGTGATTTTTCTGATATGAGTTTGTGTACACAGTTTAATACATTAAATTGACAAGCAAGGTGAAATTTAATGAATATTCATTTTGAGTCTTTGTGCTACGCTTTTACCTGTTGTTACGCTGAACGGTATAAAAACCCAGAGCTTTGATCACCATTTACCACAAGTTTGAGGGACATCAACGCGACAAGAAGGTTTTCAATTTCAAGGACCTGTCCAAATCCGTTTTGCAAAGTCATTCAATTCAATTTAAAAATATTTAACGGAATTGTCATGGGAGTTTTAGTTGAACGACCAGATATCAACGCTTTTTCTACTGCTCCTGACATTGTAGAAGCAAATGAAAAGTTTGAAGCACACGAAGCTGCAAAGTTAGTTGCTGAACTTGGCCACGTATTTGCAAAGTACAAAGTGCACGATGAATATGGCCTTGCCTTGGTTCATCGACAT
>JAQGBU010002247.1:0-10162 GCA_034698605.1 Isotoma decorata | reverse complement strand
TTCACGATGTTCCACATTTATTAAAGTTATTTCGAAATAACTTAATGACCAAGACTTTCTTCTTTGGATCTAAGTTAGGTGCCAGGGAAAATAAGAAATTTGCGAAGTGGAAATATATTAGAGAATTTTATAACAAAGACACTAAACTACCCTCAAGAATGGCTCCTAGACTTACAAAGCACCACATCAATGTGAAAGACTACTCTAAGATGAAAGTGAAGCTAGCTACTCAACTTTTCAGTCATACTGTATATTCAGGGATTAAGACGATGATGATGCTCGGCATAATGAATTCAGAAGCAAGGGGCACTGCCGATTTCGTAAAAATCATGGACGAGCTGTTTGATTTATTGAACATATCAAAAGAGAAAGACAACAAAAAGTTTAAATCAGCATTATATTTGTCTAGTGATTTAGAAGTGCTTGATAAATACATTAACTTTGTTCAGTCTTTAGAAGTTTCTGAAAATGCAACAAAACCAGACTGCTTTTATGGCCTAGAACTGACCCTTAAAGGCATTAAGGGTCTTATCCAAGATTTGAAACTAGAGGGTTATAGGTATGTACTGACCCGTCGTTTACAACAGGACTGCCTTGAGAATCTATTTTCTTTTATACGAAGCAAAGGAGGATGGAGCAAAAATCCAACTGCTCGTCAGTTTCGACACAATTCTTTCTTACGTCAATGATTCGACAGTCGAAACGATCAAATTGCGAGAGTTTTAGTGAACAAAATAGTCCCGACAATAATTTTAGTAAACTGTCACAGCTGTTCCAAACCAAAAAGTTAGATAAACCCAAAGAGCCAAATTTAGATTTTTCTTGTGATAGTGTTAACTTTTCAGACTTCGAAGAAGAATCGGTTGAAAATTTAGTGCCAACGCCTTGTAATTTATATCCGAAGCAAAAATACTCTGCAAGTGCAGAATTGAATTTGCAGGATGAAAATGTGGCTAACTACATGGCAAATTATGCAGTAAAAGCAGTGGAAAAACAAAAAAAATGTGAAAATTGTAAGACATTTTTATCTGGTAAGGTGATTCTCGACAATCTTAGTCATCAAATGATCGTTAATAAAGCCTATAATTCTGAACTTTTTGAGGGCTGCTTCCCCAATATTTCTTATGGAAATATGGTATCCGAACAAGTTGCAAAGGCATTCATTGAAATGTCAAAAATATTTTTGCAAGCTGCAAACACAACTTTAAATGGAATTGGTAAAGACGTAACAAAAAATATCATTATCCAACTAAAAGAACTTCCAAGTGTAAAAGTTTGGTTAGAAAGTGCTGATGAGACATGCAAAGACCACGTTCATCTGATGATCCAACTGTTTACTAGAGCAAAACTCTTTCGAATTGAAGCGGTGGTTTCCCACGCTTATGGTTTTTTAGGTGGTAGTAGTGGTGGTGGTAATAAGATGAGGTGAGAGAGACACAGAACTAGGGAATTATGTGCTGCTGGAGAAAGGCTACGCTTGAAGCGTACTATTTATTATAATAATAATAATAATTATGACGGACATGGCACTGGGGCGAAACAAACAACAAATATGTACAAGGGCAGAGGGCCCTAACTAAGCAAACTGGGTCTCGGAGGGAGCGAAGAAACTGGTGGAGGCCGAATGCCTCTCCGGTAAAGACTGAAGAATTCGGTGGTAAAGCTGGTAGTAGTAGTAGTGGAAAATGCGATAGTGCCAAAAAGAGAAAGGGACACTGGATCCCATCACCAGGTCACCACGTGACATTAAATAGTAGTAGTGGAGGGGATTCTCCTCCACAGGGCCCTCGGGGTCAGGAGAGAGAAGAGTGACCTCACTCTGTAGGAATAGGACCTGCAATACATTGGAAGACAAAATTTAGTAAAGGGTAGAAAACAATTTTTACGTAGCATAAAAAATCATTTTAATATTAGGCCAATCATCGTCATAATATTTCTATCGGCAGCACTATCAATCCATTTGATAAGCATAGAGTATAGTGGGTGTGGCTATAACGTCTAATTACTTAGGCAGGGCGCCCGTCAGTAATTTTTAAAGATTTCAGGGGGTGTTACTTCAATGAAAGTATGAGAGGGGCAATCGCAATGTACTTTAATGAAAGTAGAGAGAAGAGATCGCAATAATATTAGTGAAAACAAAAAGAAAAAAATTCGGAGAAAAACAAAGAAAATGAGTTGCAATAGTAACACATTAAGAAAAAGGGCTGTTCGGAAATCACGTGGTGGATTTCGTTTACAATTCCAATTGTATTTTTTTTACTGGAGCGAATCGTCACGGAGAGAAATATCGTCAGAATAATACACAAAGAACAAATAAATCATTGCGAATAATGAACGATGGTGGGTGTGGCTAAGATCTGAAAAACCAAAAAGAAAACAATTAAAATATACAAATTTTTACAAACAAAACGGAGATTATTTTTTATCAAGCACATAATTTTTTATATTATATTTTAGACCTGGAGTGTATTCAGAACAATTTTGAGCTTTTAGGAAGCAAAACACAATATTTATGAAAGTTTTGATTTATGCATTTTAGAGACCAAAAATATCATTCATTTTTGAAGGGGTTATTTCGTTCTGAAACTAATGTTTACGTCGAGAAATGCAAGAGACAAAAAAAACTGAAATTGAGCACGTAGTTTATGAAGGGTATTTAATAGACTTTTTATGAGGGGACTTTAGTGACAATTTTTTTTGCGAGTTTTAAATTTTACCAAAGAGAATTGTTCGTCGTAATTATACCAGTGAGGAGGACTATTGTATGGAGAATTAGCAAGAGATAAGCGTTTAATTTCGGAGATTTTTTCACAAGACTTTGCAGGACTAACTACGGAGAGAACTAACAATTACGGAGAAATTCAAGTGCACACGGGCGAAACGATACGATACGAGAGGGGAAGGATTGACCTTTCAAACTAAACTAGGCTAACTATCGGCAAAGACAAGTGAATACTACGGAAAAAATACTTAGGAATCGCTAGATGATTTCGCTTATGGGGGGACCGAATTTAACGGCATACATGAAATATATGAATAACGGGAGAACGGAGATAATTACTGGTAATAATCGGTACTGGCAAAACAAACGGCAAAGAGTGGCATAAACTCTTCAAATGAGACAAAATTGGCAAAATCAAAAAATAAGCAAAACTCAATAGTCATAGGCATAACGGCTAGAAACTCGATATTTATTAGGATTAGGGATGATTCGGTGAGATTCAGGGTCAAGGAAAAGTTTATTGGTTTTGAAAAAGGATTTAGAGAGAATCATATTGCATGTTAGGTGCGATACTACGTAGAAAACAAACATTCGTTCTTCATCTTCGATATATATAAGTAAATGTACGAAATGTGAAGGGTAAAACGTCGTGCTATTAGCAAATATTTTAATCGGCTCGTAAACTTTGAAAGTGAAAAACTTCGATTTTAATTGCGTTAGAAATTGACTCGAAATTAAGCAGTGCGATGCATGGGGATCATAACGAATGATGAAGTCTTTGAGATTGATCGTAACCCAAACTGCTTCAATTTTAAATTTGTAATCGGATTGCGAATAAATAGAAGAATTCGAACGGCTAGAGATACAGCGGCTTATACTTGAATTTGAATCAGATTGCGAAGAATTAAAAGGAGAAATGTCGGAGACAGAATTGCATGAATTAAAAGTTGAAATATCAGATTGAGAACTAATTGCCTGTAACGATGTACTATTATTCGAGTAACTCAGTGGGTGTGGTACATCTCCATCTTGTGAGTTTATCTTGGTGTGTTGAGTTACCCAATCTTTTAAATTAGTACACGGCGCAATACTTTTCGATTTGATTAGTGAAGAAGCAATTCGAAGCTTTGGTTTATACTTAGTAATGATAAATCGAATTCGTTTGTTTTTATTAGATGTAGTAGATTGCACCAATAATGATTCATTTGGAGGTAGGGTATCAGGTAAGGTAATAGGTATGAGGGGATTTATTTCAAGAATAACGGTAGTTTCAAGTATAGGATGAGTTTCAAGTAATGAAGAAGTTTTCTTTGCCAAAAAGTCTATAATTTCTTTAGTAGTGAGGGGAGAATACGGTCTAGTTATCATTGAATCGTCTGAGTCATCAATATGACTTGAATTATTTGAAGGAACGCTTGGGGATAATGAGTGAATGACCTTTTCAGGATGGCATAAATCGTCGCTGACAAAATCGTCTTCACTAATTTGAATGATAGTGTGAGGTGATCGACAAAATGAAAAGCTATTATTTCCCAACCAGGAATTCACGTTTCGAAATGTGGATTTATTTGCATCACTAAAATTATGAAAATAATGCTTTTTGTTTGAAGGTCTTTTTAAGGAAGACAAAGAACTCGAATCGGCTGAATTTGAATCGTCTGTGCATGATGAAGATAGTGATTTACTTGACTTCTTAAATTTAGAATTGATGACAATCCGACTTTTAATATTTGGATATGGTTTCGGCTTCAAATATGAACGGCAAGAAGAAGCTACACTAGCATTATTATGCACAATAGAATTAGAGACACAACTGGAATTCAAATAAGGGACGCCACTATTTTTATTTAAATTTAAAGTAGGATGAGAGAAACGTCTATTGTTTCGTCTATTTTTGAGGCTATCGTCAAAATTAGAATCTGCAGGAGAAGTAGTGGCTAATGACTGCAACAAGTTTTCTAAACCAACGTAGGATTTGCAATATGGTAATGCAGTAGCTAATCTTGGGCATAAGGGAAACTGAATTAAATTTTCAGGGATGAATGACATTTTACGATGTAGCATAAACTTAGAAAAATGAAATGCAAAAAGTGTTTGAATTCAGTACAGGTCGTATTTTTTCAATCATTGTATAACATAATGAGTATAATATTATTCCATGCAAAATAGATTAGGTAAGAAGGAGACAAAAGACAAAATATTTCGTTTCGTTAGGTTACAACTATTGTACATTATTAGAATATGTGGGTAGAGCTGACTTGAATTATCTCAATTTGAAGGGCAGTCAATGACACATTCGGCTTTATTTTATACTCGTCTGGTTTATTTATTTAAGTAGGGAAACTTAAACTCAAACCATACAATGTGAAATCTTATGTGACTCGTATAATAATGACTTAATTGGGCAAAATTAAATAGCAAAATTCTTGGGGCATAACTCGGTAAATAATTTGGCAAAATTAAACACGGAGTGAATTCGGCAAAATTGAAATGAAAACTCAATATATGGAGTTCGGTAACAAAATTGATGAATTTGTAGTGATGTAATTCGGTATTAAACACAGCAAAATTGTGAAAGAGGATTTGGCAAAATTTGATAAAATGGTGATGATTCGATCAAAATTATTATAACATTGAGATTTACTATTAGGCAAAATTGTACGAGACAAACTTGGCAAAATTATGAAGTGATCATTGGGCAAAATTAATACAAAATCATACGGTATATTATTCGGCAAAAATCAGGCAAAATTGGTATTTAAATGTGATAAAGTGGGATGTAGTAGAAGGAGCAAACTCGGTTTTTAGCGTTTGTGAGAGTAACGGGAGACTTTCCTTTAGCTCTCACCAAAAAAATAATATTAAAGGGGCAATGTGAGATCGTCAGAAAAATATTTTTATTCAACAAAATATTTTGTCTTTTAGGTAATTAGGTAGGGGTTTTAATTAAAAATGTACGGCTTACCTTAGTGTTGATGATGATGATCCATGGGGTGAGGTGAGACGAAACGCTGGCAGCGAAGAAGGGATACAGGGATATACCCCGCATCTACTGAAGCGGTGGTTTCCCACGCTTATGGTTTTTTAGGTGGTAGTAGTGGTGGTGGTAATAAGATGAGGTGAGAGAGACACAGAACTAGGGAATTATGTGCTGCTGGAGAAAGGCTACGCTTGAAGCGTACTATTTATTATAATAATAATAATAATTATGACGGACATGGCACTGGGGCGAAACAAACAACAAATATGTACAAGGGCAGAGGGCCCTAACTAAACAAACTGGGTCTCGGAGGGAGCGAAGAAACTGGTGGAGACCGAATGCCTCTCCGGTAAAGACTGAAGAATTCGGTGGTAAAGCTGGTAGTAGTAGTAGTGGCAAATGCGATAGTGCCAAAAAGAGAAAGGGACACTGGATCCCATCACCAGGTCACCACGTGACATTAAATAGTAGTAGTGGAGGGGATTCTCCTCCACAGAATGGTCAAGGACATTAATGAAAAATGGTCGCAATCTAAATCTTGGCATCAAACCCGACGAGACCTTCGAAACCAATAAGTTATGTGATAAACGATCGATAAACTTGTATTCTCATTGTTTTCATTAATATAAAATAAAAAATAAGCACCTTTCTTTAAGTAGATAACTTAAACCTGTGATCAGTCAAAAATTGCAATAAACGGGAACGAAAAAAGGAAGTTAAAAATGTAAGAAAGTTGAATTAATATTTATTTGTTTACAAACACACAATTTTGATTCTCCCTCATAAATTTGGAGAAAGCATTTCAGTTCATTCTGATCGGTAAGGGGCGGAGCTTCAAACTTGCCTCAAATTACTAATTCTGTCGAACTGTCTTTCTTGTTATCCTTAGTCTATGAATCAAGACAAAGTATAACATACTGATTAATATAAATTCCATTTGTAAGTAGTACTTTTGATGGTATACAAATGAATTTTGAGTGCACAACAAGTTTTCAAGGAACTAACCAATATTCAAACCTGGAAAAAAATTTGAATAATGAAATAATACTCGCCACATTAAATAAATTTACTAACTTAGATTTTATTTGAAACATGAAAACGTAAATTTTGCTCCTATAATAGAAATTCAATTTGCTAAGTCTCTGTGTTGTAACCTCATCAGGTTATAATCCAAGTTTGACAGTACTCTTGGCTGTATAAAATTCCATAATAATTATTACGAAGTCCATGAATTTCTGAGGTAAACAAATTCTGTGCTACTGATATGAGCTTTAAACCGAAACTGTAGATCTAGGTAGTATGTAATCTATGTAGAATCTCTATATCCACCCTTATCCAAAAGCAGTAAGATGCTTAGTCCAGTGAGTTTTTGGCTCATCGTAGATGAGTCTGTCATCATGGTTAATGTTGGGTGAAAAAGTCCTAATCTCGTCTCCTTATTATGCTTCTTTAAAGATGACAAGATATACAAAACCTAATCCTTTGGAAAGAAATTTATTTTTTTCAACAATCCATGCAAGAATTTGAAACGTCACTTTAATTTGATTACAATTCGCACTAACCGGTATGCATATAAATTCAAATTACAATTAGTATTTGAAACAATATGAAATGAACTGAAGAGAAAATGCATTAAACCCAAAATGCATTAAAACAAAGTTCGTTGCAACCTCCTTCAGTCAATAAAATAAGCCTCTTCCTGGTAAGAGTAGTCTGTAATAGGGAAAATGAATTGACTTGAAGATGTTGTCAAAAGTTTTTTGAGTAAAAACCGAGCTGACGGAGCGGAGGAAAATCAACCATGATGATGTCCAATATATAAAAAAACTGCGCAATAAGGGGGCCATAGTGTCACCTACAAATTGATATTTTATGATATCACAGTATATAAACATTCTTGTCTGGCCTGCGTGTAATTCAATTTTATTTTGAGCTCTGTAAGTAAGGTATTGTTTGTCGCCTTCGTCTTCGTCTTCTTTTTCATATGAGACGCCTTTTGCAGAGTTAAGGAACTTCTCCAAACCTAATATAGCACTTATTTTTGGCGAATATTCCACCGTGGACTGAAATCTTCGATCAATTTTAATTTCAACATACTTCTCAGGTGCTATAGAATATGTACAGCCTTGGTGTACTTGGTTCAATTGTTCAATTAATTCTAATTCATTATGCACATTTGACCATGCGTTTCCTTTCATGCCCAGAATTCTTTGAGGATGATCTTCGGGGACTTGAAGATCTATTGTTTTACTTCTAATTAAAATTTCTCGTACTCCGATGATAATATTTTAGTATATATATGAGCACTCAACAAACGCTATTTCGTACAAGTCATACACTAATTTAATTGGTTGACTTAGTTTATTTCTAAAATCTGATATTTTATTTTCTACAAAAAAATCTGGAGAAGCTCCAGATTCTAAAGTTACGTAGAAGTCGCGTAATTTTTACTGTTTTAAATAATGTTATCGAATATATTAATTTCTTTTCAATTTGCATATTTTATTTTACAAAACCAAACAAACTAATTGACAAACATATATCATTGAAAATTGTATTTACAATGTTTAAACCATAATATCTTCCAATTTCTTTATTTTGGAATCATACTCAATAATGTCGCTTTCATATTTTTTAATAGTACTGGCCAGCTCAGCATCTCTCCGGGATATGATTTCGGCTTTTTATGATTTTAGTTTATTTATTTGCCTTTCGATAATGGGCAATCTCAATCTCAAAACCAAAGAATATAATTTTACAGACCTTAATAGAAATGTCCTATGTAAAAAAAACGTGCCATAATTTTACAGAGTTTAATGAGGATTTCCTATGTAAAAAAAGGTAACATAATTTTACAGAACTTAATGCGGATTTACCATACTAAAAAACCGTCCGGAAGTTTAATGCACATAGCGTTAACAAAAGTGAGTCAATTTAATAAACTCACTTAAACAGTTTTAATAAAAGTAAACTTTTTCATAGGAATTCAATCGTCACCTTTACCATACTTAACCTTTGCATGCAAGTCCACAACGCTACTCCCCATCTCTTCACCTTTGTATCCAAGTGCAACACGCTTTTCTCCACACCTTCACTTTTGCATACATCTGCACAAGGCTTTTTCCCCTATCCCTTTAACCTTGTTAACGTTTGCATACCTACCACAACTACTATTTAATGTTAATTTGGGGTACTGGCATGCTAACATGTTGTAAGCTACAAACTGTTGTTTCTTAAGCTACAAAAATAAAGCTTTAATATAGGATAACACATACATACACATACCTTTTAGTCTACTATTCTTATGTTTCAACATTTCACGGTAAAACCCAACTACATATACGAAAGACTATCTCGAGAATCTCGACCGACTTAATGGTCGGTCACTTGATTGTAAATTGTATTCGATCTTTTAAATATGTCATGTTAATTTTACTCCAAATGATTATTTTTATGCCTGCTGTCAGTCACTAATGCTTAACGTTCAGAGGTCAAAATCCTACGTAGTTTAAGTTTGTAAAGTCATAACATATTGTAAATTGCACCGAGACTGAACAAAATTTTATCTCATCAAGTCTTGTATAAAGCCCCCTGAAGGTAATTTCTTATAATTTTGATATTTTAAGGCATCCGGTAATTTTATAATTAATTTCACGTAATAGTTAGTTTCATTTTTTAATTCTTTGTAAAAAAAAATTGTATGCTTCACCAGCCTGATGATAAATACCGAAACGCGTTGCTTTTAGGGTGAAATAAAAATAAACAACTAAAATCTTTCTCGTTGCCAATAAAAATTTTTTTAATCGTCGCTACATCAATTAGGAAGTATAATCCTGCTCGGAATTTTTTCCCCCGCGACGGAGCTAAGTTCATACTTAGCGACATCAACCTAAACCTAAACATCTAAAAATATTTTTTATAGTTATAATAATTATTGAACTATGTTTAAACTTAAACACAATTTTTTTGTATTATGACTTTCATGGTTTAATATCTGTACTGTAATTGACTGCCAATAAATTCAATTCAATTACATCAGCAACAACAGAATTAGCGCAAGCCAAATTGCATACATTCAGATTATAATTTAATACTTCGGTCTCACAAGCTTGGGTTATTAATAAACTGATGTCGAGATATTATTGGACTTTTTTGTGTGGAAGATCCAGCCACATTTATGATGTATTGGTTCTGAAGGTAAATAGTTGTACTGAATGCGAAAATCGATGTGTAGGTTTTTCTTGTCTGTCTAGAGCTAAAAGAGTCAATACTTAAGATTAGATAATTCTTGAAATCATCAGGATCCAGGAGTAAAACTATACTGCAATTAAATGCCAACCTTAGAGTTTCAATTGATAAAGGTATTTAGGCATTAACCGTTTTAAATCTCAGAAATATCATTATCCAAACAATCGACAAAGCGTCTTCGGAGTACAAACATTGCAGTTTTCCTAATAAAA
>JAQGBU010002246.1:0-10164 GCA_034698605.1 Isotoma decorata | reverse complement strand
AAAATATGTTTCAGTATGGGGGGGTTTAGTGGACAGAATAACTCAAAGTACGTGTAAATGAGCCTCAAAATTGATTCAAGTGCACATTTTCATTTTTATTTTTTTACCGGTATGGCACCATGGGCGAAACTTGTGTAGATAGGATGCATTGCGAAGAAATCAGTTTCGAGTTAGATAAAGAGACTAAATATTGCAGGAATTTCTAGCCCGGAAAGATTGAATCATTGTTAATACTAACAATCTCACTAAAGCTGGAGAAACTATGTATGGGTGCATGAAAGCTGAAATTGTCACTTCAAGGGCCACATCAACAAAACAATTTGGCATATCGTATATTTTAGACCGGATATATTTCTAGCAAAATGACGCCAGAGTAGTAGCCAATGGGTAACAACTCCGTGCATTTCACTTGCACGAAGTAAAAGTCATTGCAAAAATGAGCCATAAGGCAGACCCAAGAGAGAACAACATAAAGCTTCAATGCGATTGGTCCATTTAGACTTCCTGTCAATACTATTGCTAAATGGTTAATTCTGAGGTTTTTAAAACAGAGGAGACTGATGACCAAAAAATAAGCCAGCAACAGAAACACTGATATAACAAGGAATGTACAGGTTAAATAATAATGGGAATTCGGCTCACGTTAGCACATAATTTAACTGACCATGCATCCACATTTTTACTAGTGTGTTCTACAATCTGTTAGTGTATTAATATATCTACATTAATACTAAGTAATGGCTTTATTGTCTAAAGGTTTACAGATAGTAATTATCCTAGTTAAATCGGTTTTTAATTAGACATTGATTTAAAGTAAGTTTAAATTGATTAAGCGTGTTAGAGGTTTTTACGGAATTTGGGAGACTTTTCCACTGCAATATTAGTCGGTATTTCACTCTACCTTTATGAAACATAGTTTAATGAAGAGGAAATACAAAATTATCAGAAGATCGACAGTTTCTAGTATAAGAAGAGTGATTCTCAAAATTATGAATGGAATTTAGTAGATATTTTTTACTAACACGGCAATTGAATTTATGAGCCAGAGACATAAATAAAAGTTTGAGTATTCGCTAACTTTTAATACTTTCAGTTTTTCATGAATGTCATTTAGATTTGGAATTTTTTGGAAGAACCATCTTTTAAAGAAGTTATCTAGTACCTTTTGTCCACTTAGGGAAGCCCTTCATGCCCCCCAGAATTGAACACCGTATTCAATTAATGTTATTATTTGAAAATCATTGGAAATTTGTCAAATTGTATCAATGTTTTGTGTCTTATTAGATAATAAAGGTGGTAGGTGATTTTTGAAATTATGCTTTTACAGTGTAATTCAAAATTTAATATTTCATCTAACCATACTCCTAAATATTTAAAAGAAGGTACTCTAGAGATTTAAGGTCGATTCCACTCTTTTTTAAACTTTTGCCAGACACAATTATTTCTTACTCCATCCTACCGTTATTTTACAAGGTAGAAAACAGCGCTTCCTTGGTTTTAATTTTTAAATCATTTCAAACGAAAAAAGAAAGGAGGTTCATTTGACGAATCGGTAAAAATAGAAAAAAATAATGGAGAAATTAAAGTACAAGGAAGTTAGACAAAAAAAAAAGAAAATTACGTCTGAATTAGGCTTTAGACAAATTTAAAAAAGAAAATTTCAAATGAAATCCCATTCTTGTGAAAGTTTAAAAAATTGGGCTAAAAATTAATTGAAACAGAGTCAGATCATATGAAGCGGTCTAAAACAATCGTGTCCATAAGTTGATTGAGACAGGCAGAATTCACATTGCCGCCATTCAAACGATGGGAAAGCATAGCCGGCCATTTTCAGTTCAACTCACTTTTGTGAGTTGAATTTTTTTCTCAAAATTTGCATCTTCTTTTTAATACTGTTTTTGTTTGTGAGTATTTTTTGTGGCGGTTAAAAATAATATTGGTGTTTGGTAGTGAACTAGAAGCATTCATATTTATTGTAATCAGAAAAACTGTTATTTGTGTATTTCTTCGCTTGCTTGTGACTAATTTGTGTATCTATGAACAATGAGATTTTACCTGAGCTCCTGAACCAAAGCGGTAATAATTTGTATTGATGTGTTTTATTCTAAATGTTGTCTACTTTCAGTACGACTGTTGAATATTTGTATTGTGCTAAATTATTATATCTTTTACTGTTTAGCATATTCTGTGTCAAGAATCTAATGACCTCCAATCTAAGTGTTTTATAAGTTGACAGACAGTGCATCGCCGATTGATTTGAACTCTATAAATAGTAGTTACCAGTGTAAGGTAAACCCAGTTGAAGTTGTCATGTCTTACTAAGCAGTTGTTTTTACTTGTTACTTTGTTACTCTGCTTGACACTCACTCCATTGTAATATTAACTCCATTAGAATTCCATCTTTCATTTGAAACTTGTCTCAATTTACCTTTACCTGACCAAATAAACGCTTTACTTTCTTTGTTATAATTAAACTTAAATCTCACATTACATCTCTGCTTTCTCATTTAACATCCTCATAAAATAACTACAATTAGCTAGACACGAACATTCAATTGGAAACAATTTATTGTTTTATTTAAAAATGAAGTGAGCCAAGTTCATTATCTTGACTTGAGCTTGATAAATGAAAATGAAACCATAAACCATTTTACACATTTCTTTAGCTAGTCACAGTAACAACAACAACGATTAAGCTAGCCACAGCAAAACCCACAACAAATAAGCTATCCACAAAGAAAGCTTTTATCAAAACCCAGCTTTAAAATTTTTTTTAAACATTTCAATGCAATGGCTCTTGTGATTAGAATAAGAAAGCTATTTATTAGTAAGAAAAAGAAAACTGTTTCTTGGTATCGATCGGTAACGACCTGATGCTAGGAAGAATCCTTAAATAATTCAAAATTAGCTCAACAGTAAAGTTAGTTAAAGCCCTTCGAAACAAAAAATTAAAACTAAAAAATATTTTTTACACATGCAACAAATATATAAAGGTTGTTGAAGTGTAATATTTGTACAACGGAATAAGAGAAGTAGACCAGCTTGACTGTAAATTATGCATGAATTTATTCTTTCTTTGCTTTAAAAACCTAGTTAGGAATTCAAACCCTTGGATGCCGCACGAAATGAAAGGCTAGGAACACTTTAAATAATTACACCAAAGCATGAAGTGTTAAGAAACAAATCAATGGACAAATAAATCCAGACAGATCAAAAAGCTAGACAAAACCGATGGTGGACAGCCGAAGTTTCAACAAAAGAAAAGGTAAACAACAGAAATATGGACACGTAGAAATAGACATTTAATGCCTGCAATAAATACGATAAAAATTACCAAATCCGAATAAGAGTAAGGTCAAAAGTTGTTTTATTTTGGTCCAGCACCTTTTTCAAACGTTTTGGCCCTTTTTTGCTTGTTAACGGAAGCAGTGTTTAGTTGGTGAGCAAATGCTAGGGGCTCAGAAGTGAGGTCGCTTGTTTAGCATGTGCCAGTCTGCAAATTATGATGGTCAGCACTAATTCTTTGTGTATCAATTTCGCTGATTTCTTCAGACTCATGAACATATTGGGGATCGGTGACTTGAGGGTTTAGGGTCATTCAACGATATCTCTTTTGCTGTGTAGTCATATTGTTGGCAATGTCCTTGATGTAGTCATATCACACTTTTTTTGAAATTTGAACTTTCAAAAATTAAGACCAAAGATTAAGAATCAAGAATTACTGGAAGTGAAAGGAAAACAAATCCGCTCTTTGTATAATATAATAAATGCATCTTGAACTTGTAACTAATAGGTTAATCAAGATTCTTGTGCATGATAAATCATAATCCAAAGACATGATGTCAGCATGTTACTTATTTGTCCAAATTTCTGTAGTCTATCTTTGGCTTTGCCGATACTTTTGCTGTCTACCTTTTCTGTTGTCAAAATGTCTACCATTGGTTTTGTCTAGCTTTTTGATCTATCTAGATTTTTTTGTCCATGAGTTTTGGTCTATACTTCCATGTCTATCCTTTGTCCTACACTGCTTCACCCACAATACGCGACACTCTCTCAAGACTTTTAACGGTGTTTACCATGTAGTGGTAGTTCTTAAGCAGCTCCGTCAAATGCTTAAATATTTTTGCTTCCCCGGTTGAAGTCGGGTTTCGTTCGGTACATTATTTCGTTCAAGTTTTTTTTCGACCAGCCTAGCCTAATATAACCCAGCCGAAGTCTCTTGATGTAATACTAATTTGTACTTCCTGATCTTCTTTGAAGACATGAAAGTTTTAAGAGGACAACATGTTTTTCGGACTTTTATCACATTACTGCTGTTTTGTAAATTTACCAGCATTTTAAATTATGGAGTAGAATGCAAACATGAAATCATAAATCCAGCTTAGCTGGTTGATTTAGTCAACCTTATAAATCTGTTTGATAATTGTTTAATTCGTTTAAATTTTTTCGGTAAAACAACATTGGACTTCGAATCTTTGAACCAACCGGTTATAATCAATTATTTCGAAAAATTACATCCATCTCATCCTTTCAAGTCATCCTTTAAGCAGATATTATTACCAAATTTTCAACCAGCCTACGACTTCTCATTTTTTCTTGCGGTTTCTGTTGACAGCATGATCAGACTTAACAGTTGTATTTTTGAGTCTAAATTGTTAGGCCTTGGAAGCCAGGAATGTTCAATAATAGCGCGTATGCTGCTGCTGCAACTTCGTAGTAGAGGATTCAATTCATATCATGGTTTCGTAATGACGGAGGAACAGTTTAAAAATCACATGCTTTTCAAAGGAGATGATGTAATTGAGATAAAGC
Source organism: Isotoma decorata (assembly GCA_034698605.1). Taxonomy (NCBI): domain Eukaryota; kingdom Metazoa; phylum Arthropoda; class Collembola; order Entomobryomorpha; family Isotomidae; genus Isotoma; species Isotoma decorata. The sequence goes on along the minus strand of JAQGBU010002246.1, from coordinate 5,352 downwards.
TCAATCAACACTGGAATAAAAAATATCGGAATGAGCTAAACAAACATGAGTCACAAGAAAATGAAAAGCCGCCTTGGACATCTGAGCCTTTTCTACTGTCATTTCAAGATGCCATCAACCGCCACTTAATTCAACATTTATTCATATTAACTGTGGATTGCCCCCATATAAAATGTGAGCAAATTTCATCTCATATTCGAAGTAAAAATGAAATGGTTTTTGTTACAAGTGAAGTCTACTACGGATGCATTCCTTGTTCATTTGGTGAAACTGAATTTGAGAAAATCTTACAACGTAATCTGAAGACTCCTGTCAGTTCTAAGATAAAAGAGGAAGCTCAGAAATTGAAATCATATATTTTTCACACGGTTCATGAAAGTGAGCAAAAAATGAAGTTCGTTTGTGGAGAATATCATAGACCTTGCCCACGTGCTGTAGATCATCCAAGAAAAATATTAGCTAGCATTAAAAATTTCGATACCGTTTTTTCAAACGTAATAACATATCTACTCATGCAGAATCGAAGTTCCAGTGGGAATGAATTGTATTCAGAGGGGGACTATAAGGATTTGTATCCCGCTTTCATGCTTGTAGCTGAAACAAGAATGGGAGCAAACGGTTTAGTTCGTACAATAGACTCCAAATTTAACCTTAACGATATTTCATCAATTGCCATAACCTTTGATGCAGATTTATATTACTCCATGACGTTGAGAAGAATTAGTTACTCCTTTTTAACCTGTTCCCCCATGATATCGAATTACAGTGTATTTGGAAGTACACTGAATAACTTTGTGAAACCATTAGATGAAGCAGTATGGGTGGCGGTCTTATTAATAATTACATTCATACTTGTATATTTCCTTGTTTTTAATCATGCATTACTCAAATTCAAAAACTTTAACATCATTTTTGAAATTGCATACCACTTTTATGGTTTGTTTCTTGAAATTTCTGCATTCATCGGATGTCAAGTAAAACAATTGAAACATTTTACTTCAATTTTTGGAGTTTTAATAATTTTAGGAATATTACTGAGTAATGGATACAAAGGAATCGTAACTAATGACATTCTTTTACCCCTTAAACCTAAAACTCCAGAAACTTATAAAGAATTATTTCAAAGTGACATGAGACTTCTGCTGCTTAATGGATCTCAAGGACATCCAGTATTTAAAAGGTCACCATATTGGAGTCCTGCAGTTATGACGGAAATCGGAAAATGGCGTTTAGCTAACCATTGTACTTTTTTTCAATTGGCAATTCTCCATTTTGAATGTAGAATAATAAAGTCAGAAGACTTGCTGACAGCTTTGGATTCTGGGATATATAAATTGCAAGAATACCAAATTAAAAAATTAAGTTGCTTGGGAGAAGTGTGCACAGGGAACTTAACAGATAATAAGACTGAATTAGCTAGAGGACTATTGTTACAATTTAAAAATTATTTGAGTTTTTATTTTATGAGGAAGTCGGAATTTTCGAATATTTCAACGATAGTTTTATCAATTGCTGAATGCAATAATACAGCTTTTGTGGCACACACTCATCGTATTATTGACTTCAAAAATAAATTATTAGGACCGAGATCGTCTGTTACAAGATATCCATACGTTATAGCAGAAGATAAAGTGTTTGAAACAACTGAGCGGTTTCTCTACAGTTTTATAAGTGGGGAATTAGTGTACAAAAAGCTAGGAAGACTTTTGGAGTCTGGAATTTATTTCATGTGGAAAAATTTCATTGAATCATCTGACATCGTTGGAATACACCTAAAAGTCCACGAATTTCATCCTCAATCTCTTTCAGTGTATATTTTAGCAATATTTTACATTCTTGCATTTGGCTTAGTATTTTCACTAGGCGTGCTTTTTATTGAAATATGTAAAGCAAAATTGAGTCACATTAAACTGTTTTCAAGAGAGTTTAGAAGAATTTTAAGTTTTGAATCTCTTAGACAGTATATTACAAGGCGAATTATTCTACAGAAAAATAATGTTGTCCCATATTAGGAAGAGTCTTCTTAGGCTTTGGACATTCGAAAGGGGAAATCTTTATAATTGCTATTTAAGAACCTAAAGTTTATTGTTGTTTGTGAAGTTTCGTAACGCTTATGAAAATGTAGAAATGAATTGCACTCTTAATGCTTTTTATTGAAACACGCAATGCAAATTTGACAAAGATTAAGTATTTTATAACGAAATTGAAAAGAATTTTAAGCTTTAAAACTTTTAGAATTTTTATTACAAGATACTTTGCCGAAAAATGGTATTGTTCCATCAATATTTTGAGCAGTGTCTTAAGCTTTTGAAAATCCAAGCGTATTTTCATGGCTGCTTTATGTTCTATTCCGCGATTTTAGCATTTTGTTAGTTTTTGTTTACTCAAAGGGTAACTCTGATTGATTGACTTGTTCATTCAATTGACTCTGTTGATGCTAATTGTAATTAGTTTATGACGGTCTTCTCCCTTATGATGTAAGCACCCCCTGTAAACCTGCAATTGTGGGTAACCTATTGTATTTGAAGCGATAAATAAATAAATGTAGTAAGCTTGGTCAGCTTGGTACTGTATGAATATGATATAAAACTACTTTATTTATTACTCAATTACAATTCAAAGCGAAAAGCATTGTTAGTTTTGTTAGGCTGAAATGAAGTTTTACTACAATTTTTATTTTGTGTAAAATTATAAGCATACAAGTTAAGTCCAAATTAACTAATACGCATTATTTATTTAACTTAAAGTTCGTTGGGAAGTTTTCAAAGAAAAATCTCAAGCTTGAATGATAAGTCAAAATGAATTAAAGATGATGATGAAGAATTAGGTTTAATAAGACAAATTGAATCCGTCAACATTAAAAGGAACAAAGGCAGGGGATTATTCTCCAAAGGGCTTTCATTTTTAACTTGCCGCTACCCATGGGGAGTAATTTACGGGATTTATAACCCAGGATGGGATATGGATAAATCATCAGGGGTAAGGATTTAAAATTTTATTCATTGGTCAGCTTAGACCATCCAAAATCATTTCTTTTCAAGTCATCTAAAAAAACTTTCAGCGAATCCATACATCCGAAAGTATCATATTCCTTCCGCCCTATTTATTCATGGGTCTTTTTTCCGTTCATTTTCTTCGTTGTTGTATTTCTTCCTCACCCTAAATCCTCCTTCGTATTTCTTCCGATATTATTTTCCTTTAATGCTTTGTTGCGTCACAAACATTCAGTGACACCCTAAAGGTACCACCGCACCATTTAGTATTACCACCACAATATTTAAAATGAATTCGAGTTCCTTCAGAAGTAAATTAAAAATCCTTGTAACCGATAGAGAAACATAATTCAATCTAACCTTTAACAAATTCCCCAAAATATAAGGTGAGTCGAGCCTTAGATCTATCTATAAGTTTACCATAATGTGCTTCTAGACTTTATTTGTTACCATTGGCTGGCTGCCGGATTGATTTATGACTATTATGACAGATAAATCATTAGAAATCAAATATACCATACACAAAATCTAGATAAGACAAGGAAAAATGGAAAAATGAAATTTGGGTTAATACTTCATTTAACTTTGCTAGTTGTATCTCCCATGCCAAATTTCAGCTTTCTATGACCATTTTCAAGGCGTAAATTACATGACCGGGTGGGGGTTTGGCCCCCCCATGGGCCAACCACTTGACCCTCCCTACCCGTCTTTGAACTCGGTTCCTGATTCGGTGAAATAAAGGCGTAGCCAAAATTTCATCTAAATCGGTTTAGTGCAGTCTTCGAGTTACCGTTAAACTGACAGACGGACAGGCATACCAGACTCATAAGCCCTAGGCTCGGGCAAAAATTGGAGCCGAAAATTAAGAAACTACAGAGCCTGGATCTAGTAAAGATAAAATGATGGGTTTTTTTTTTAGATAAAATGTACTTTGGTTTTTGCTTTGAAACTATAACTCCCTCCTCGCTTTAATAAAGTCCCCCCCCCCCCCGAAATAGAGCCCCACCTTTTTTGAAGGGTTGAAATTGAAAAAATAACTCTCCATGGGCTCCTAAATCGCATTTACGGTATGTATTTTAAATACTTTACGGTATACTTACAATCGGTAGGTTAAAAGACCTACTGACTGGATGCACTGTCACCGAATGATGGAATCATGTGGCCAGCGCATGAACTGAGAATGATCATGAAAAACTTTATTCAAGCAGGCCAATATATTTTATAGTTTAGTCTCATTCAGCTCAGAGCTCAAACCACTTGATTTCCTACATCTTCTTGCAACAAAAATAATTGTCGTTTAAAATAAACCTTAGATTGTATTTACTTTGGATTTTAATTAATTTTACACCTTGCAAAAGCTTTTATTATTTGACAAAAAAGTGGACCAAAATAAACTTCAGAACATTATGTGCTCAATAAGCCCACTATCCCAACTACACGCCAATGTAAGTATCTAAAATACTGCTGAAGCATTATTTTCATTGAATTAAGGTCGACGACGGTTTCATGGGAAATTAAATAATTTGAAACAATTGTCTAATACAGTATTTTTTTGTCTGAATGTCAGGGACATGAAGCGGCTTCCCTGAGTGACGATATTTGGCAGATTTGGGCTCGACAAAAGATAGAAATTCGGAACCAAACAGTGGAGTATAATCAGGCAGGGAAGTTCCGTCTAGTCGTTCCAATGATTTCCAGGTTAAAAGAATTGACAAGACCTTTGCAATTTTTTAGAGATAAAAATATCGGGATGAGTCTTAACTTTGAGTTCGAAGCAGATAATTCTGAGGAGATGGAAGAGTTTGTCTTTTGCAGAAAAGGAGCAACTCCGATAGACTTGGACCCAATCAATGGGTTTGGAATTTGGGTGGAGCTCTCGTTCAAAGAAATCTCCACAGATGTTTGGAAACATGAGGTAGTTCAAGTTTTAAAAAGGCGCAAACGGTTTATATTTTAATTATCATTTATACCTTTTGGTAATTTAGTGTGAAACTATGCTGATGAATAACTTGAATATGAACGACCCAGATACTTACGGGTTAAAAATTGATCACTCCCCAAATCACCATCCCAAAATGTTTTGTTGGAGGGCTGCTTCAAAAACATCCTGAAAATCCTCGTTATCCTGACAAACAATTCATACAAGTTTAAACGGGATAATGTGAAATCTGAATCCGTTTTTATTTTAATTTATACTTTATTTTAAAAGGATAAGTTTGACTTATCACTACTAGTTTAAGCATACAGTGACACAAAAAGGTAGCCTCCATTATTAAGTAGCCGAGCTACTTTATGCGAATACCAGTGACGTCCGTCCGTCCGTCCGTCTGTCCGTGGGTGCTGTAACTTTCCACAGGGT
>JAQGBU010002245.1:0-10166 GCA_034698605.1 Isotoma decorata | reverse complement strand
CTTACCAAATAAATTAAAATCATCGTATTTATAGAGTAAAAACCCACGGGGGTGAATTTTTCAAACCTCAAAAAAGTGAGGGATTGTATTCCGGGGAGAGGGGCTATTCCGGGGGGGTTAATGTTTCAAATCAATATTTTTTCTAATTTAATGAAAAATTTCAAATTTTACTAACACGTTCCCTCTATGAAATACATAGTTAAAGTAAGATTGGGCATTGTCCGCGTAAGTAACTGAATCTAAAAATATGCAGATAAAACTAGCAATAGTAAGTAATTGAAGCATTACTCAGCAAGAAAACCTTGTTAGCTTAAACCTGATTCCTTCAAAAATTTTGTACTCCTATTCTAATCTTAATTCATTTAATTAAATAGTTTATCCGAAGCCTAAATATAAGGTATTTGAGGAAGAGTAAGTTTGTGTTAGTAATTTATGAGCCTTTTTTAGGTGAATGAAAGCAAAAAATAGGACAACATGTTTGGGCTCATTCTTTTTTAACCTATTTTTATAAACATACAATTATTTAATAAGAGGTCAGAGGTCAAAATTTCACAAAAATAACCCTTGTTGCTAAAACAATAACCGCCACCACCACATTTACTCACATCCTACAAACACTGCTGATTTCCTTCTTCGTAATTGATAAGAGCTGAAGCTAAAATATCTAGCCACTGTATATATGTTCAACTCATACAACGACCAACATGCACTAATACCACTACAATAGACCTCTGACCTCTTAAATTAAGGTTAGCGTCAAAATTTTTTAGCAAAAAAGACAAAAATACACTCGTTGTAAAGGGGTAAAAAACGTTAATTTTGATTCTATGTCGAATTGTCCAATCCAGTTTGCCGCGGACGGATTTGCCGATAGGTAAACTGCAGAATTTTTATATTGCCGAATTTGCGATTTGCCTAGATTCTTTTTGCCGAATTAGCATAGTTCATTAGAAATCATCAGCTCATAACATGATCAGAACATGATCATCTGTCTTTGCGAACATGACCTATGAACGTGATCTAGGAACATGTCAAATATTCCCAGTGAACCTCATCCAGTATGAGGACTGTTTTTCGTGTACAGACTCTCATTTTGTTCGTTTTTTACTTTAAAAAATGAATTAAACAAGGTTATCAAGTCAATTACCGTAAAACTCGAATTAGAATCTCCCCCGTAATAACCCCTCCCCCTCCCTATCCTTCCAATGTTAAACGTCACTATCTTGTAATGTTAAGTTCGCCTAAAAATTTGGTTTGAAACATTAATCCACCCGGGGGTTCTAATTCGAGTTTTACGGTACTTGAATATATTCGTCCAGGCAAAGAAAATGACCAATTTATACGAAGAGGACGGATGAAATTTCCACTCTGTGTACTACAGGACTACTACTTGACAAAGGATTCTTGTTCTTAATAAATTCGGATGAATTTTTTTCTAAGTATGTTTGTAAGGGTTTTTAAATTATTTGGCAATATAGTATTCGGCATTAAAATTATTTCGGCACAAAAATTTCTGCATTTTGTTCGTTCTGCAAAATGGATTCGGCGATTCGACCGGACACCAAAATGACTCCTCACACCCTCAGGCTTTTTATAACAGAAGATTTTATTATTTAGTTTATGCATTTACTGCTTTTATTCTAGTAGCAACTACATAGGTATGTATGTGTGTGTAGAACATGGCTCTTATTTCATTTAAAAGTTAAGATGTAAGCTGTGGCCAGTGTCTGCATGGATGTTAATTTCATCAGACCTTCCTACTTATTTCAAAATGAACATTCAACTCCTTAGTAAAAGGGAATTAAGTGCACGGTAATTGCCCCTAGCAAGTTCAATCCCATTCAATCATCAGTTAGTATAAAAAGCAAGCCTGTGTCTGTTTTCGTGTTGGTTCAACCTTTATGTTTTTGAATGCTCATCACAGATAAGAATGTGGGAAGTTGATATTAAATGAATGGACGCAACTTGAAAAAACTTTTTCATTGGGGAGTTTATTTCAATTGTAAAGTTATAAAAATAAAATTAAAAAGACTGATTTTTAAGCGCGGGGGCGTTCTGTCTGTTACTTTAGGTATTTTGACGTAGGTATTAATTCAATTTGAACGCTCAAAGCAGGTATCATAAAAAAAACTTTTTTTATTATCTGTCTGGTTAAAGGAATTAAGAAGTACCGTGTGAATCACATCGATAAAATACAAGTTTATCCTTCCCAGATACTTCTTTGAGCGGAGACGTTTACAGAAAAAATATTTATACCATTTGTAAAACAATTAACAGGAGAAGCCATCGATCTATGTTTCAACCTTCAATTAATACCTTCTTCAAGGAGTTCACAGGTCAAAATTACGAAATAAAAAGTCGAAACTTATCATGTAGTATATCAATCGATTGGCCATGACAAGCAAAAATTGATTGGTACCAACTTTATCAACCTATGACCTTTAGTTAAAAAGTTTTGGACCGAGCGCACATTGTCAAGTATAAGATATGAAAGTATGTATTGTAAGAAATAAGGTAGACAGCACAGTAATATTTTAGTTTGCTTTAACTGTCATGGAGATGACTTTTATTCAAATTATATATTTAAATAAATGAAGTAAAACTAAATTATATTAGGTAAGACAAATAAAGTTTATAAACTAAGATATAGTATTCTTGCAGTGTACTAAATCCAATTCTTGGGCATTGTAACTCCTATCCTCTGTTTCAACTAATGTTGATAAGTGCCGTCGTTTACGTGCTCTTCCTAGTAGAACCCATAGCGAAAATATTGTAGTGGGGGGTGTGACGATAGCAAAAGTCCAAAACAATAGTGTTAGAAATAAAAAGTATATGTCCTTAAGTTGATAGTTAGTAATTGGTCCTTCACAAGCCATATCCTTTCTGCTGTAAATCGTTGTTAGCGTTCCATTTGCAATTACATTATCACACTCATACTCGTGACAATACTTTCCAACTACAAGAGCATACTGGCTGACCTAATTTCAAAATTACGCTGTTAATAATTAAGTAACAATAATTAACGTTAACAACTTAAAAACAAACCTTTTGAATGTTAGAACGACACACAAATCTGTGTGATGATGTTGCACCATAAATAATTCTGAAGAAAATCAGCCCGTTAGAAATGCAGTCATTACATTGTTCGTTTAAAGTTGAATTTCCGAACACGCAACCCCCGCCAAATAATAACAAGAGTAAGGTCTTCATTTTGAGGCTCTCTTGGAAGGAATGAGCAACTTGTTGCTAGTACAGCTTATTAAAACTAGCCAAACGCCTACTACAACAAGTCTGGCTTTGGTTTTTGTGTTTAGCTACTTTTCCGATTGACTTATAAAACTGAATCACTTTTTGGTCGTTATCTTGTTTGTTTTTTGAAAATTTTGAAATAATTCTAGAAAGCGTCATGCCTTTTGCAATATGATATATAAAGAATAAACTAAATAACCCACATACAGGGAAGTTCCCCTGCAAATCCTTCGTATTTCTAGCTGATATGGCAACTGGGAATTTAATATTATAATTGTCTAAACTTTTCCCCAACGAATCAAATAAAATTGACATTAATTTTCCTTTTAAATTTCTTTTTACAATAACAGATAGCCAATGCTCCCCTTTCAAGTGTCTAGGGTGCGTGTTTATAATAATGGCCAGCGGCAAATGTTCAAAGTTTAACAGATGAATTTCGTTACAAGCGATAATGGAAAAACTTTTAATGTCTGTTCCGATTAACATTTTTCTAAGACAGCACTTTAAAGTATCTCCATCCATCTCAAGTTAAAACTAAACTGTCACTGACTATCAACCCGTCTTTTCCGATCTGAAGTAGCCCAGGAAACTGAGCAAAAACTATCACAGATAAGCTTTCAACTGTTGGTTTTTCGAATTGTAGTCCGATTCGTATCTGGCCCTCTGATCGTTTATAAAACCGTGACGTCGAAAAACTTGGACACAGTCGAAGTGCAATTAAAAATTTGTTTTTAAAGTCTGACCGATTTAATCCAAACTGTTTATTTGGGGCCACGTCAATTAACGATTTCTATGCCAACAGGCTATTTTCGTCTTCAAAAGTTAGTTGTTTGTATTGATTATTTCCCATACCATCAATGCTAATGCTAACATTTGTGAGTCCATGCCTTTTGTAGGAATGAGGAGAAATTTCTATATTTCCCGCTATTGCCAAATCTTTGCAAATAGCAAGAATGATAAAACTGGGCAGCGCACCAGAGTAAATAGTTTCACTAGTAGTTTGGACCGTTCCAACACTGAGATTGAAGCTCCTTATTTGGCTTGAAAGGATTGGGTAGTTTAATCTAGTATTGCTGTTCAATAATTTATTGTGATATGCAGCAACTTTGGGATTAATGGTCAGGCGATTTACGTAATAAACTACTGATTGTAGTTCTATTTGATACGGAAAAGCACCTGTGATAGCCGGACCACAAAGAGTCGCAGCGGGATTACACCTTTTTAAAGTAAATTTCATAGAAACTCCAGGTATAATATATTTTGGTTGATTAGTTATTCCTGTCGTTATTCGACCTATTAATTCACAGCTTTTTGACAGGTTTGTGTATTGACATCTCTTAACCCATCCAGTATTTGTTTCGTCAAATTTATCACCAACATCAGGTATGTCTATTTCAGTACTCAACGAGGATTCTTTATTTGTTTTGTCTAATCCAATAAAGTTTTCTATGTAATACAAATGGTTTGTTAATGTCGGGCAAGGATTATTGCATTGAACTCCATTTAGTTCGACCAGCACGCTCTCAAAAAGATTAGCAAAGGCATTTTCACTAAATCCCACTTTATCTGTCGCTAAAAGTTTACTTCCGTCAGTTTTTTTTATTGCCAATTTGACATAAAGATAAGAATTGCTTAAAGATGTATATTGGGTTGATGAGGCAGGGACCACAATTGATACTGGGTTCGAAGGCTGTTCAAAACCAGATAAAGGGTAACACGGGAAGTATACTGAACTGTCCACTGAGACGTCGGTAGGATAGTTTTCGTACGATACATTACTATTAATCATAAGCTCGCTGTTTTTGTAAGGAGATTCTTTGTCTTCCATGATTACTTTATATAAGATTTTGGTTTTCTCTTGGTTTTGTTTGCGGATTTCTTTTTACTTGCTTTCGATCCACCACACAAATTCTTACTGCGGGGTTTTTTTGATCCTCCACTCATTTTATTTCTACTTTTCTTGTCTGGTTTTGCTTTCTGCTCTGCTTGTCGTAAAGGCACTAAATGCTCTTCGACATTGGAAAGTGGAGGATTTCCACTGCCAATTTGTGGCTCTTCAAAATCAACTACCGTTTCTATCATATTGTTCTGTGGTACTTTACGTCTCTTTATTTCAGTGGTTTTTTGCTTTCTTGGTTTTTTGGAACTGCTTTTATTTAAATGAAATTTAAGTGGTATTAGAAACGTGTCTTCCTTGAAAAACGGCCGGCCTATACCAATTCCAGTCTGATTATTCAAGGGTTCCAAGTAACACTCTTCCTCTGTACATGTAATTTTCCTATTTTTTCCTCCCATTGTTATTTTCTTTTAAAATGTAATAGTATTCTAGTTGGTGTGTTAGATGCCGGTAATGGAATAAAATTATGATCTGTTAGCTCAATACGAATTGTACGAAGATCCGTCACTCGTGGCTGCTGATAATAAACTGGGTGTAAAGTCAAATGATACGTAGAAGATAAAGCTTTTCGGTGATGAATAAAAGTTCTCAACAAGGGCTTAACAGTTGAACCAAAAAAAAAAGGATCGACTACGTCAGACAAAACATTAATCTCTGAAACATGTGGAGTCTCTTTTGCTTCAATTTCCTCTGTTAAATTGGTTCGGAAATGCACTCGACGTTTTGGAATTGCTTCGGGTTCAGGAGCAATTGGTGCTAGAACTAAAGTTGGGCTAGGTTCTACCTCAGTTATATCTTCTGTAGTTACTTCTACTGCCGGAATTGGTTCCCTATTTTCTGCAGATCTGTCAATTGGTAGATTTGTCTTCGAAGGTATATTAATCTCTGTGCGTTGTTGGGTAAATCTAAACTGCGGAGGTAGTCCTAAGGCAAGATTTACTACCTTTGGTAAACGAAATTCAAAATCCTCCTCCACGATTTTGACAATAAGTTTACCATGGCCATCAAATGGCATTTGTACATTATAACCTAATGAAATAATAGCATCTACAGAATTTTCTATAACTTCATCTAAATCTCCTGGCAGTGTCGTTTCTTCCACTTGCACAACTTTTTGTTCGTCTTTTACAAAAAGCAGTACTAGTTCAGCGTTGTCAGGTATTTTTTTATAACTTTCTTCACTTTGTATAGACTCTGATTCATATTTTCCGTCTCTAAATACTGTGTTTTGAAATCCAAGAACCTCGGCCCATGTGGCTGACATTTCAACAGAATATTCCTTGTCAGGGTCAGTTACAGTCAGTATAGTGTATGGTCCTTCACCAGGCTCTTTAAATAGTTTCTCTACTTTAACTGTTACACTCGTATCTTGTCTGTTTAGAAATGCCTGCCATTGTGCAAAAAACCCGACCAGGTTTGTGCCGGACCTTTTAAAAAATCTACGTTTAGCTTTTATTCTTTTCCAAGTGCGAATAAGATTATCGCCGGGGCCATAACCAAAAAACTTGTGTGAATTTGGATCTTCAGATTGAGTGGATTCAGTGGTTTCTGGATTATAAAATATTTCTTGCAAACCCACTTCATAGTTGTCTAGGTTGGAAATCGGGCGATATAAAACGTTTCTAAAATTTGTACTTATATTGCTGGGGAAATAGTCCAAAGAGTCATTACTCAAAAGTGTGACGTAGAAATCGTCTACATTAGTGCTGTCGTTGTTATTCATTTCTTGTGTTAGGTACGCTTTTATCAATAAATAAATCTTCAAAATAAAAGGAAGGACTAAGTTTATTTCCTTGTTGATCGATCAAACGATAATAAGTAACTAATGGGGCTTGTAAAGCTTGGTCAACTATAAATACTTCAGCCGAAACATTAGCCATGTAAGACTTTGAGAAAGTTTTTAATTTAGTGTCTGCGATACGAACAGCGTCCCCCGGCCGCAGTCTAGGTGTGGGGACAGGTTTTCCTATAATATCCTTGTAAATATTTGTCCAGTAATCACCCTGGTTTTCTTCGGTTATTTTACTTGGTGATGTTTTTAGTACATGGGAGTAACTGTCATTCATGCTATCTTGAAGTTGTTTAAGTACACCAATATAAGTTTTCGTTTTATTTTCAGTCAAATATTTGTAGAGTCTGCCTTTAAGTGTCCTTATAGCTCTTTCTGCCATCATCTTTTAAATAAATGTAATGTTATTTTCCTACAAAACCTTTATAATATTGTAAAATCTTACCGCTTTCTTCATACTAAAACTATTATACAAAAGAATGTTGTTTTTTTTAAATAAATCTTGAACTGTTTTGTTCATCCACGCGGTGTCCCTATCTGCGAAAATTTTTTTTGGCCTTCTAGGTTTTATCTGATCCAAAAATTCTTCAAATGCTTTAGAAAAGGCTTCCTTTGTTCTGCGTTTGAGTGGAACCAACCAAGTGTACCTACTGTAACAGTCTCTTATGACAATAATGTATGCAAAATTTTTGTTAGAACCCTTAATGTTCTGAAAGTCTGCAATGTCCATGCTATACATTTGGTCCATGTAATGACACATTACACGACGTGTCTTCATTTTTTTTCTTAGGCTCTTATGTAGACTGAAGGATTTTAATTCAGAAAGTGCATTTTCTACAGACTCTTTGTCTTTAAACCTAGAGTTGCGTAGAAATCCCGAAAGGCTTGAAAAGCTCGCTGGAGAACTGGGATTCACATATTCTTGTTTTATTTCTTCTTTGACTGACTCGTCGTCTTCCATTTGAATTGGTGTTCGAACGAAATCCAAAAATTATTAAGTTCCTTCCTAGTGTTCTTTTTTTTATTATTTGATATTTTATAAATATCTGTGGTAACTTCTACATTCGGCAATAATCCCTTTTTCTTAAGATTTTCATAAGTATCATTGGGTATTAGTCGGAACAGTTTCATTTAATTCGACGTGTATAAAAAATGCTTCTTCGATAATTATCAAAAGAAATGTTGCCACAATACACTTTACTTCAAGTTCCTTCCCCTTTATGAATTTTCGGACCCCTCCTAATTCAAGTGACGTTCGTTTGTCAAAGTATTCTGTAAGTTTTCTACACTCTCGCAAAATTTTACTTTCTTCCTTTGTAGTAGTTAATTGTTTGATATTTTTAATAATTTCTATAATCAACTCTAATCTTTTCGACGAGCAGTCACCTATTTTTAGTTTATACTCTTTCGTATTAAATGTTAGCAGTTCAAATAAAAAGTCTTGATCCTCCACAATGTCTTCAAGGGCCATGTTATTCAATGAAATGTCTGAAGATAACTATCGATTAACAACCAAATCCATGAATATATAATAGTTTATTAGTTGCATTATTTCATGAATTTAGCCACTCGCAGTGGGTGGGGTTGGTTTACAATGGGTTCAAACTTATTGGTACGTACTTTTACACCCAAAAAACATTCAAGTCCCACAGTGGCCCAACTTATCCCCTCGGTGAAACTCCCACTTGGTGTGGTTGATTTAAATTGCGTTAAAAAATAACTAGTGCACAATGTTATACCCAAAAACCCATGAATCTCACTTGGCACCGAACACACTCCCTTGACGGTACCATTGGCATATTGGTCAAATGTGAGTTGAAAGCCAAGGTATGAAAAACTGAAAGCGAAATTGACAAAATTTGACTCTGTGGTAAGTTATAGTAGATTTTCTGCAATTACAATAGAGGGTGAAGTGATGTGTGTATGGCGGATTTGGGTAATTATCGACCTTGACCTGCCATTGTGCTAATCATTTGTGTAAACTTCAATTATAATATACAACGTATAGGTTAGGTTAGGTTAGGTTAGGTAGTGTCGAGGTAGTGAAATAATAAAAATCATTTCAATACCTCGACGAATTCGAACATTCGTCCAATAGAGGAGTTTTAAATAGATGTATAAAACCGGGCGTGATAATCTTATTTAGTGCACTATATATAAATACATTGTAACTGATGGATTTAGAGAAGGAGACGAGAGATGTTAGTTAATAGTATCAAGGGTTCAATGAGTACATTCAACAGACTTAGAATAACCTTCCTTCATCAACAATTTCATTCATAGAGTGTAATATGACAAATGGAGAGTCTGTACATTTGTCAAGCAAATCAAGTTTTCAATTTGTTAAGCATGCTAAAATTATGGTTATTGTTTACATAGAATACACACTTAACACAACACATCATTCAATCCGATTCTTAACTTTATAATGCATTTTAATGTAAGCGGGATTGCAATTCAATACTAACCATACTCCAATAATCATAGCTTTGAAACATTCATATGGAAAATCCTGTATTGTAATTCGAATCACAGGATGCAATGGACTAGTTTTCTTAACAATTTTGATTAAATAGAGACTTTAAAGCCTTCATTCGGCGGTGGTTGAATAAAAACACCACTAGATATTGCACTTTAAAAGTTTATTTATGAGCAATTTAGTTTTATCGTTTTAGTGACATGGCTTTTGTTAAATAATCCTTATGCAAAATTAATGTACTGGATTGTAGACCTGGTAATAACTGCACTGCGGAAGATGAGTAATCAACTCAATCCCATCCATAAATAAATTTGAAATGTCAACCAAATAACAAACATATTTAAATGGAAACTTAATTTTTGTATTTAATGTTATAAAGGTAAAATATACGTTAAGCAGTTGATAGAGATTGTTTGAAGAATATTACTTTGAAGACAAACCCGAGGATTAAATCAAGTATATACCGTATTTACCGGAATAAAACCCCTCTAAACAAATCCCTCCTTAAACACCTCTCTCGGATCTAGACGATGACCTAAATCTTAACAATCCACCCGGAATAATCCCCCCTCCAAAATTTTGTATTGCACTTAATATTTCTTGCATTAGCTTAGTAAGCTTTGTTACGCAATTTGCGAGTAAAGACAGAAAAAACTACTGCATTGCTTTGAGTATCAAGCAATTCGTTCTTATGAAATATGATAAAAGCCTGTAATGAATAATAGAAGACGAACTTTTGTCTTTGTTTAATT
>JAQGBU010002244.1:0-10169 GCA_034698605.1 Isotoma decorata | reverse complement strand
AGGACCCCATATGTGGAAACAGATTTCAAAAAAGTTGACCCTGTGGAAAGTTACAGCACTAACGGACAGACGGACGGGCGGACGGACGGACGTCACTGGTATTCGCATAAAGGAGCTCCGCTCCTTAATAAATTGAAGGCATAGGTACTGTAAACTTGGATTTAAAACCCATCCTCTCTATCCTTTTAATAATAAATATCCCTATCTCCCGATGTTATACAGTGGATTCATAATTGCTTTAAAAAAATTACCTACCCCCCTTGGGATTCTAAATTAAGGTTTACGGTATACAGGGTTGCATTCGATAAAGGGTTTTTTACCGGGGTAACGAGCAAATAAGGTGGAATATCTCGAAACAAACCATTACTATTATGCTTCAGAAGGATGATTTATTGGAATGATGGGATGGAATAATTTATAACTCCTTCGCTAGGAAAATAAGGGTTTTTTGTGTTTTTACTAGGGTACAAAGAAATGAATTATTCTTATCTTCAGCATGGTGGAATAAATAATATTATTTGTTAAGAGATTTTGCTTTTACACTAATATCTATTATCTTGAATAAATTATTCATTTTTGTTCTTATCTAAATGCATGAATGAAAAATTGTTTATATACTTTATTAAATAAATATTTAAAAAAAACTGAAGTTTCAAAGTTACAAACCTGTTAAATATCGAATTCGTTCACGGAATCCGATTAAAAATGAGATAGGAGCGGGTGAGTGAGCAAATGCAGATGAAGATTTTTACATTTAGTACTTGATAACTGGATGAATACAGCTTTATTATATGGAGATTTTAATTGTGTCTATCAGTATGGATAAGCCATGAGACTGATGATGGATTCCCCATTTAAATATTTCTTGTCCGAATTATTCAATAAAATAAGTTCCTTGATTTTTCACCTCACTAATTTGGTTTCACTTTTGAATCACTTTAAAGCACACAGTCACAGTTTCAGAGTTATCTCTAAAGTTTTAATAAAAAAGAATAATTACCTACGCATTTAAAATTATCTCTTCAAAATCAAGGGAATAACAGAGTTAAAAAGTTATATTTTTAAAGTTTGTACGTTCATCTTATTCAATATAAAAGTGCTTGATTTAAGCTAAATAATTTTTATAAATCCCGATTTCCAAAAACTTTGGAGTTTTTCCAGTTTCCAGAAACTCCTGAGAAAGTTGATTAATGGAACATCGTGGTGCACATGGTGGTTTCGTTATGGTTATAATAAATTTAAGGCATAGATTACTTTTGGCTTGGATGAGTGACTGACTGACAAAGTGATGTTGACTAAAGCTGGAATTAAAGGAAAATAAATAAAGATATGCGAGTGGTATCGATTTTTATAGAGTTAACTAAATTGGTTTTTTCCTGCTGTTCTGACTTTGGCATTTGTATTGATAATAATAATATAATAGGAATAATATATATATTATGGATATATAAACTTTCTGTTAATACTTAAGTAAACGTTTAATTTGTATTATAACAATTTAACAATAATGATAATAATAATGTGTATGTATGTATTGTGTCAAAGTTCACAATGCTGGTAATATAACGTTATACAGGCAGAAGTCAACAGTATCGTTGTGATTACGAGTTGCTGAGTTAATAAAGATTATTAAACTGTTGTTTTAAAATTACATGTATATTTTATTTAAACCACAAAAAGGTTTTTTTATGAATGAGATTGGTACATGTACACTGATTGAGCTGACTTTTCTGCCTATTAGAGTGAATTGCTCTGAAGTTCTTTTTAATCTGTGTTAAGTTGTACAACTTGATGTTAAAGTGTTTTGAGTGACAGGTCAGAAAGAATAAAAAAGATTAATGTAAAATGTAGATAATGTATAGAGAGAGAGAGGATAAAAAATTGAAATAAATGTCAACTACTAAAATCTGTCAACCCTTGTGGTACAACACCTAATAATCCTGTCATATTTAATGTAATACTAAATTTGTCATTATCATATCATTTTTATGATAAAATTCTCTATTCTTGTTTCTTGCATGGTTAACATTTTATTTTAGTCATCGTATTCACTTCTCAGAAAAGGTGCGATGTGATGTATGTGATTTTTTTTAACGATAATTCATTAAGAATCAAATTTTTAACTGAGCAATTATAAAAAAGGTTCAAAACCACCGAGTAGAAATAAGATATTGGAATTAATTAATTGTAATTTAACTTACTCTCGAAGTATGGTTTCAGATAATTCGTCCAAGACTAGCAGGAACCCCCGATACGAAATAAAGTAATATTTATAGTTGTTTTATTTTTAGCTAGTCTAATTTTAATGTATTAGAAAGTAAAACCAATTAGGTAAATATTTTTTAATTTAAACTCCAAGTACGATTAAATGAATTTTGAAATACTATGTATACACTTTGGTCAAAAACAGGATTTAATGTGAAAAAATGCCCTGATTTTAAACCTAAGGAGAGAGAAAATACTAGATGAAATAAAGTTTATTGTGCCCATTCGGCTTGAAATAATGAGTAGTGGTAGGAGATGAGTTATGAAGTAACTTTTATCAGGAAAAATGATTCATATATCACAAGAGAGTAAAATGAGTTCATGTATTATGGTTTAAGATGATGATCTAAAAGTCTCATAAAAAGATCCACACGTGTATCTAAGGTATTAAGAAACTCTAGTTGTAGTGTGTAGTATATATAATATCTTATTGCAAAATGTTAGGAAGAAATTTTAAGTAAAAAATTCTCATTGAGTTTTCCTGAAGGTAAGTTCAATGTGTGACTAAAGGGAAGTGTTCATTAATCACGTGCAATAATTTTCAAACGTTTTCACTAAGCAATTTAATAACTTTTAAAAAAACGTTTAAAGTTAATTTTCCTAAGGATTTAGTAGGTAGGTGGGTGAGGTTTTTATTTTATTTTACGTTGGGTTCAGTTGATGCCAGAAAAGGTTGTTTAATCCCTTTAAGATTATCTCCATCAGATTTCCTTAAAGTTGTAAAAAATCGGGGAAAAATCTTGAGAAACCCAAGATTGTTGGAGAAACCCTGAGTAAGAGAGATGAATGGTAGTATGGGTCTTCTTATCTTTAGCTAGGTGTCTTGAAAAGAAGAGGATGATAGATTTTTTAGTGATAAATTAAGTTGTCTGTATTGCAATTTTTCTCTTTAGAATGAGAAGAAGGTGAAGGGCTGGAAGCAAAAATTGAAGTGCCGTCTTCATAAAACAAAATGTAATGCACTATAGCATACAAAATTATACCCACTACTGCCACGAACCACTCACTCACTCTTTTTCCATTATAAAAGAAAGAAGATAGGAGGAAGAATAATAATAATAATAATAATAATGCAAAATTTTATGTACACGAAGGAATAAAAAAGTAAGACAGTTTTTCTTGACTGAGGAAGAAGAGTATAGAAGATAGGAGTGAGGAAACGAATGAAAACATTTGGCTGGTCCGTGTGCAAAAATTCTCAGCAGAATGAATGACTCCGACCCTAATTATTATTTTGCATACCTAAGAAAAAAGATTGGTATTAGAATTAAACTTTTTTAGATTGAATTCTACCATGCCATGCGATGTGCTTACATGTAATTTGCTAATTAACCACGGCATTCCGTTTGTTAAGGCTTAAAATTCTTTTGACGTAATTAATTAGGATCAAGTCTGTAGGACCCTTTAGCATGGGGTCTATTTTACAGGAACCCTTAGGATCCTTTTTAGCCTATTTTACAGGAACCCATAGGACTATATGATCCTTTTTAGCATGGGGTCTATTTTACAGGACCATAGTCCAAGGGTTTTAGAACTACATGGACCCTTTGAGACCCTTTTGGCTACTTCCTTATTGCCTCTATTCCTAGTCTCTACTGCGTTTAGTAAACCCAAGAAATGGTTAGTGAACACCTCATGAACGGGTTCTTACCTAATGTTATTTTGTAGTTTCGTAATAGAATCAAGAAAGAAGGAACTAGAAAGTTTGAAATGTAGTCATTTTAATTTGTAAGAACTTTCTAGATGCAAGAAACTATAAGGAAGGTCTGGAACTGGACGTTTGTAATGGAAATAATCACTACTAATAAATACAAGACTTTATGCAAGCAACGAATTGGTAACTCTGTAATGCCTACTGCCTATACAATATTCCCATAAATAGGACGATAAGTTATTCTAGCTCTTAAAAAAAAGACATTACTGTCAGCCAGAACAAAAACGTGTTCACCCAATTCATTGATTTTTGAGCAAAGAAATAATAATAATAATAATGATTGTGTGCTTGTTAAAAAACCGCTTTTATAATACTAATATAATTGCTTCAGAACAACCACTAAAACTAAGAAACCTTTCTACGTCAAACTTAAAAAAGGTCTTGAGTTTTAAACATAACTTTAAATTTTATATAAAAATTTTACTTACTATGATATCACATTAATTAACTGTAGATTCCATAGCAATTCATGATTATAATCTGGCCCCACCCACCACTTTGTTTGATTTAATCAAACGAGAAAGAATTTCTTGGAAGTTGAACACATTTTATGTAATAAATATTATTATCACAGTTAGTAGTGAACCGGATGCGAAGGGAAATGTTCGCAACCTTTTTAACTTAAGATTAGTATACGACACATTTCAATAGATTGGTTTTGTACACAGAGTAAAAATGATACTGGTAGAAAAGCTGATTGAAAATTGAAAGATGAAAGTGGGCTGGTTTTTGTAGTAGTGGTAGTGGTGGTGTGTGTGGTGGTGGTGGTCTCGTCTCTGGTGAAAGTATCACAACTTGACATAGAAACGTGAAAAGCTTTCTCCACCATACAAGTACCAAGTATGGATCTACCCCTACCACTTACCTTCTAGTAAAAAGGATGGATAGGGCATTTCATAGGGGTGCCGAATGTGAATAAAAAAAACCACTCGAAAATCTCCTTAAGATAGACAGAGAAATTGCTAGACTTGGTTTTGGGTTTATATGATGTTTAATATGGATCATAAAACCCAAGTAAGAGTATGCCTTCAGCAACATGTCATTGTACTCCTAAAATGATAGGGAAAGGATAGAATGGGGATTATTCATCTATGAGGTAAAAGCAATTTTATATTGAAGTTGTTTTACAGGGTTTTTTAATAATTAAAGGGAAGGGATATGTGAAGGGATCTTGGGGGTCACAGGGGTACCTGTGGGTACAACAGGATACGGAAGTAGCTTATCTGAAATATAAATTTTAACATGATGCATTATAATAAATCTGTCTCTGTATGTATTGGCTCTGTTTATGACATTTCCATCCTCTTGAAATAAATTAAGCATTCAAGGAATCCTTGCAAATGATTTTAAATATTTTACAAATTTAATTACGTAATTTATGAAGGAATTGGTTTTCAGAGGTATTATTATTATGTGTAAAAAGAGGATTTGGTTTGGACTCTCGTTTACATAATATACTGTGAATAATATATGTATGTCTAAGGAGGAAACGGGAAGACCAAATTCGGGAATTCGGGTAATTCGGACTGGGTCTTTAGTTTATATGTTATCTCATTGTCTTGCACACGCACCATGCACAAGGACCAATCCTACGCGACCTAATTTCTACCGCTTGAGTGAGGGTACTTTTGTAGTCGGACTTGAAATACGTCTTGAGACCTTAGAGATGTGACAATGCTTTTTAAAGTTTTCGGTTTTTTCATGTAAGAATTGTCTCTAGTAAGTGGATTTGGGTATGATAATAAATTGTCTTACTTGATTTAAAAAATGCATCTGAGGAGTTACCTTTAATCAATTCAATTTATTTTGTGACATCTAATATTTTTTATAAAAAGAATTTATTTTATAATTTTATAAAGTTGGGAATAAGTGGAGTGACCATCGATCACTAAAAAAACCGGACACTTTTAGCAACACCCTTTTTAAATACCGTATTCCACATTTTTAAAACCCGTGCAGATTTTTTGACAACTAGTAACCCATCGTTATTGTAGGGGCTGAAAACGATTTTAATAATAAGTACCCCTGCCTACGCCTACATAATCCCAGCCTAGAACAGAACTTTCGTTGGTTTGTAATATTGTAATCCTTATACTGAACACTAAAGATAAGCAGCACTATAATAGGTAATAAAACAATAAATAAGTTGGACAACATTAATTTAAAAAAATAATATTTTATTTCTCATCCTTGATTTTTATAACCTTTGTTTGCCGTTTGTCCTGCTTATAGTGTTGTGTTATATTTACTTATTTACCAATAATTCAACTGAGAATCCCAGTATGCGTATATGATGAGATGAACAAATAATAATAAAGCAAAGTTGCTTGCATTATGAAAATTTTTGAAGTGTCGAAATAAATTCTTACAACACAAATGTTCAAGAGCATTCATAAATGAGATTAAAATTTATTTTTATTCGTCGTTTCCTCTGTAAAAGTAGATCAACGCACAATAAATATTCATTTACTGCTGCTACACAACAACACAACTAAACCTCAGAATCAACGCACGTAGGGATGTTTTCATTTAATGACCACAGCCATGCGTACATTTTAACTTGATTGCTTTACGCTTGAACATGAAGATGGTTTATCGAAATCTTCATGGATTTTTATAGCAAATACTTACATAAAGTACCTAGTAACAGCTAAACAACAACAACGAAAATAAGGATATTTGGACGCAATCCATTAACTATTTTAATTTAGTCTGCCTGTTGGAAGTGACCAAATATTGGGATAAATGTGGTGTTATACTCATGTTTTTAAAATTTTTTGTCACTTTAATAAACGACGGAAAATTGAAGTCGAAAATTTACACACGTCATTTCAAAAGCTAATAAATTGAAATTAATTCAACAAACGAGGAAAACATGAGTATTTCATCTTTTGATTTGATAACCGTAAATTTCCCGATTTAGAACCCTTTCTTAGAAAGTAGCATAACATGGTTGATGAGATATAACTACGATTCCCTCCCCCCTTCCTTCGCGAAATAATCCAATCCTGTTTAACTGCGGAACTACAATTTAATTTAAGATGTATATATAATATCGTTTACAAGCTGATGTTATAAACTCATAAAATACACAGTCACAGGAGTTATGGACGAAAAGTTATAAATTTGGAGTAAAATGGTCAACATTTTACTGCATGTTTTCTAAAATTTTCCTTCCAAATATTACTGAAGTCTCTCCGAAATATTGCCCCCCTCGCCTTTTTTTGAACGGCTTATACAATAACCTCGCATAGGGTTCCAAATCGAGAAATACAATAGGTTTAACAACAGACATAGCGTAATGCTACTTCTGAATCTGAACCTAACTGACGAATTATTTTGTTGACGAAGGAAGACTTTGTTTTGAAGACTACAAATTATTGTTATTTAAAATAAAGCTAAGTAATGGTAAACAACGATTTAGTTTAGGTTTAAGGCAAGTACTGTCCTGCTGTAACTATTTTACGTAAAGATTCGTCAAGTGCTATTGTATCTTCTCGGTGGCAGGAGAAATTTTGCATCAGGTACAGGCCACAGCCGAAGTATCGCTCGACCTCGTACCAGTCCTATTGGTATGGGTCCATACATTCTTGAGTCTGTTGAATTTGGCGAGTTATCTCCTTCAATCCAAATGTGTCCGGTTGGTATCTAAAATTGCAATGCAAAAAAAATATGGAATTAATTTTGGGATTTCCAGACTAAATTGGGATTGCCTATATGTTTTTTAGAGGAAATAACATATTATCGATATAAACTCCGAATAATACGCAAATTAAAGTTAAAGTCCAATTCAATTTAGAGTTTATACCAAAAATACATAATTTCTCTGAATTTTTGAATACTCTAAAACCCCTGCGATAATACGTTCTCATGCTTGCATGATACTTACGGTTAAGGGCTCCTTATATAAAAAAATTTGAAATATAACGTTATGACAGATTCGAAAAAATGATCTTATCTTATGAGAGCATAGATCAAATATATCAATAGGATGAAAGGGGTAACCTTATTTGGAAGCCTATAAGTTATAAGCTAAATTTTTAATTAATTTGCAATAATATAATGAAAACTTGACAACTAATGAATGACAAATACTGATTTTATTCCCAAAGATATTTTTTTAAATGATAAATGCCTAATCTAGTGTTCAATACTTTTCTTCTAAATTTTCTAAATAACTTTGTATTAAGTAGCAGGCGTTTAAGGATAGGTACTAATTTACTACAGTACTTCTAGATTTCTAGTTCAGTGAAATAAATAAGCAAAATATCCTTTACATGAAC
Organism: Isotoma decorata; assembly: GCA_034698605.1. Classification (NCBI taxonomy): domain Eukaryota; kingdom Metazoa; phylum Arthropoda; class Collembola; order Entomobryomorpha; family Isotomidae; genus Isotoma; species Isotoma decorata. The sequence continues at coordinate 1,907 of JAQGBU010002244.1, read as the reverse complement.
TTCTTGAACCTACTCCGTGTGGAAGCGCAAGCAAAAGGATATAAAAACACTCCAATTAGTTACTTTACACAAATACTAATTAAGTAAGTTTCAACTTAACATTTAACTTTAAAAAAGCACTTACATGTTTGAGATGGCCATCAGTTTGCAAAAGATGATCACCCGGAATGGCCACAACCCTTTTACAAATAAACTGGCAGGGATTAGTCGGTGAGCGAGCGACAACAATGTCACCTCGGTTTAATTTCCCTAATCTAGGTGAGATGTGCTCAGTAAGAAGAATGTCGTGATTTCGTATACTGGGTTCCATGCTTGGACCTGAACACTATATTAAAAAAACAATGGTTTGGTGATAAGAGTGTTTTAAAATAGCAAGTATTGTTTAAGATAACACAGGAAATGTTTTTGAGCCGTTTATAAATGACGTAATGCAAGGTCGTCGAAACTTAAAAAAATAACATCGAAATTGCAGTGTAGTGGGAGGTATGGTTCAGATTAAGAGATCGCGAAGGGTCTTGCGAAAGTCTGTAGGGGGACTTCGGAAGGGCTAAACATTTCTCACGTTCTAATTCTAACCTCCGAAAAAATGACAAGTAGATAATTTTCCGCTCCCCTCCCCTGCCCCCTCAACTTAACGTCTCCTTGTGGTAATAAAATGCACACAAATTGAACGAAGAACTGGATAATCCCAACCAAGGTAAAAGTAAAAGGTAACTCTTTTCCGAGTACTCAAAAAACCAGAAATTTAGCAGTAATCTTTTTATAAACGACTCGCTTAATACAACACTTACAATAACGAAATCTCCGACATACTCCAGAGTACAGTGCAGTATGACTCCCCATTTGACACAAGTTGTACCTATTTTGAGCGATTTAGAGGCAGCTTTTTTGGCAAATGACCACATTTTATCCACTTTCCTTCAAATTGCGTTCTTATCTACAATTATTGTCAGTAGTTATTTAGTCACAATTAAGAAGTATTGGAAGAAAGTTACATTAAATAGTGAAAATTGTCGTTACTAATCATGTTCATACTTACTATGCCTGAAGATTAAATTGCAGATTTAGAGGTCCCTGTTGAATTGGGTTGGTACTTTGACACACCTCAGACAGCGTATAACCCTGTGACCTTGAACCTTAGTACATAAGAACAGTTGTAAGCTGACACATTACAGTTTGAAGTCTTGAGTTTGAAATCTGTCAACCCGTCAAGGCTTTCTCCTCCCTTCCTTCAAGTCCACTGTCAAACGTGACTGCCTTGTCAATTCACAGACTCCTCACAGCTGACAGCTCGTTTTGAATCTCAGCTCAGCTGTCCAAATCCAGAATAATGATATGAAATAAATTAGAAAATAATTCATGAATAAAGGTGTTTCATATCTGAGTGCTCTGACATTTGGCTTTACGGATTACCTCACTCAGCTTTTGCACGCATTCAATTCAACGCTCAAGAGTCAAAGAGTTTGGAGTTAGGGGTGAGGGGAAGACAGAAGATAAAAGGTTAATTGTCTACTACTGTCACCTGACCACTATTTTCACACTTTTTGGCATAAAATCATTTACATATATCCAACAGCATTTGAATGTCATGGTAGAATTTGGAATGAATTTGAATTTAATATGCAACAATCAATAATCAACAATGGAATTGATCAAAAGTTTTTGAAAGATAAACTCGTGGATTTGCCTATCTGAGTGGCATTGTTGGTCAAGTCCAATTCCAAGTGCAAACATGAAACTAGCATTGTAGCATTTAAAATAATTAATGTGTAAAGGTGAAATTACACTGTCCTGCAGAATGCAGAATGCAGAATGCAGAAATCTGCATGAAGAATTCTGCATTTCTGCAGATGCAGAATTACACTGAAAATTCTGCAAAATTACACTGCTTAAAATTTTGAAGCAGA
>JAQGBU010002243.1:0-10172 GCA_034698605.1 Isotoma decorata | reverse complement strand
CGTAGTATGGAAAATTGCGTAATTTCACAGATCTTTTCCGTTCTTTTATCTTTCTTTTGACCTATCCCTACTACATTCAACTTCTCACCCTTGGCCTTGGATTAAAAATTCGTCTCAAATTTTTGGTTGCACAAAAAACCATTGAGTTCTGGAAAAAAAGAGGAAAATATCAAACTTTTTACTCGAGCTTCCAGCCAGTCTGGTCGACTCGAGTCCTTTGCATTGCATTGCACGACCACCACCACCACCACACTACATACATAATACATACACATAGACCATCATGACCACTTCTCACTTCACTTCACAAATCACAATTCAACAAGACATAATATAATTTGTCTAAAAGTGTGAAATTTTGTGACTGAGTGAGGCTTGCTTGTTGTCGTCGCAGAAAATTTAGTGCGCTTTGGTAAGGCTTGAACTACTGGAGGTGGAGGTCATAGAGTCGCAGTTCCGAGCATCGTAATTCGTCATAATTCATAAAAGGTATGTATAATTACGTGTTTTTGGGAATTAAGTTTTTTCTGATTAAAATTTAAATTTCAATAAGAGTGGGGGGGGGGTTCCATTAGTATTTTCATATTGGCCGGCCAATATCATTACGCATTTCCTTACCCCCCCCCTCTCTACTCCACTCAGTTTTGTGAATTTAATGGGAATAATTCAAGTCAATTTTATTTTTGATAATAATAATACGTGTTCTTTTGTTTAGGCAATCAAGTTAATAAGTACGTGTAGTTTGGGAGTTCGCAGCTGTCCACAAGGGAAGAATACACGAAGTGCGCTTTGATAGGTCAATAATTGTGTACTGGTGGTCATAGAGTCACAGTTCCGAGCTGTCCGAGCATCGTAATTCGTCATAAATCATAAAAGGTATGTATAATTACGTGTTTTTGGGAATTAAGTTTTTTCTGATTAAAATTTAAATTTCAATAAGAGTGGGGGGGGGGTTCCATTAGTATTTTCATATTGGCCGGCCAATATCATTACGCATTTCCTTACCCCCCCCCTCTCTACTCCACTCAGTTTTGTGAATTTAATGGGAATAATTCAAGTCAATTTTATTTTTGATAATAATAATACGTGTTCTTTTGTTTAGGCAATCAAGTTAATAAGTACGTGTAGTTTGGGAGTTCGCAGCTGTCCACAAGGGAAGAATACACGAAGTGCGCTTTGATAGGTCAATAATAGTGTACTGGTGGTCATAGAGTCACAGTTCCGACCTGTCCGAGCATCGTAATTCGTCATAAATCATAAAAGGTATGTATAATTATAATTACGTGTTTTTGGGAATTAAGTTTTTTCTGATTAAAATTAAAATTACAATAAGAGTGGGGGGGGGTTCCATTAGTATTTTCATATTGGCCGGCCAATATCATTACGCATTTCCTTACCCCCCCTCCCCTCTCATCTCTACTCCACTCAGTTTTGTGAATTTAATGGGAATAATTTAAGTCAATTTTATTTTTGATAATAATAATAAGTGTTCTTTTGTTTAGGTAATCAAGTTAATAAGTACGTGTGTAGTTCGGGAGTTCGCATCTGTCTACAGCTCACAGTCACAGCATCTTCATAATTCATAACAGGTATGTATAATTACGTTTTTCTGGGACAAGTTTTTTCTTAATAAAAATTTAAATTTAAATGTGAGGTGGGGTGGGATCAGATAGATATTGCAACAATAATGCAGGTTTTTTTTCAGGTCTGCCTGCAACCTGCAAGTGACATGTCGGGAAGAGGAACGCGTGGTTTTAAACCGACGCACGAAAAAGAGTTGATCGGTATCGGCAGAGGACGAGGGAGAGAAGGACGAGCTGTATTCCCAATATGGGCATTAAATCCTGTTGCTGTTGGGTCTCCCTTGGTTGAGGACTGCAACATTCAAACACCGGGAGCTGGTGCTAGTACTAGGACTAGTACATGCGATGAATCTCAGCAGCCCCTAAAATTTCAACCAGCTGGAATGTCAGATGAGGACAATGATTCCGACCATGATTTCGCTGTGATGAAGAACAGTTTGAGTAAGATGAAATTTGTAATTTATGCTCTAGTATTTTGCTGTGATGATTTTGGCCGGCCAAAATAGTTTGAAACATTACTTTAATTTTTAATAATTAAATTTCAGAATCTTGCAGTATTTCTGGAGGTTCGAAACGCTTACTTAACTCTGCAGCGCCGAAGCTTCCGCACTTGGTAACACCAACGGCTTCTTGTAAGTGAACTGTGTAACCGTTGCAAAATTAAATTTGTCATTTTGGCCGGCCAAAATTAAATCGAATTGAATTATTCAAGGTTCAGTTGGGACTCCTGCTGGCATTAGCAATAAGAAAAAAAACAGTCAGATGTATTGGGAGCAACAGAAGATGTTGAAACGTGAGGTGGGTCACGTTGATCGTCCCCAAATGTCAGAAGACCACCAGGCCTATTTCCAAAGGCATAGGCAGCTAAACATGGGGTTAACAGATCATGCGAGAATAATAGCGAGCTTAATGATAGAATGGTCTCCAAATCAACCGATGATGTCCATAAACCCTCGAAGGGTTCAAATGAATTTGGAGACGCCTCCAATTTTTATCGACACCGCAGAGGGAGTTATTCGCTTAGCGGAGACTTTAGTCAATAACACTGAGTTTGCGTTTGATTTGGAGGGCAATATAGAGAACTCTTTCCTGGGTATTTTTTTATTGCATAAGATGTGTGATATTGGCCGGCCAATATGGAATTGATAAGATGAAACATTTTAAAAATAATTTTAGGGATGACCTGCCTCATGCAAATATCAACATGGACAGAGGACTTTATTTTGGATCCCTTTAAGACATATCCCTACATTGTCAAGTATCTAAGGCCCATTTTTGAAGACGGTGGCATCTTAAGAATAATACATGGTGGAATGAATGATATTCCGAATATGTTGAGGGACTTTGACACTCAGATTGTTGGAGGATTGGACACGCAACAAGCAATTGTTGTCTTGCAGAGAAACAACTCCAACTTAGTTAGTTTCAAGAATGCTGTACTCGAACATCTTGGAATTGAGGTTGACAAGCGGTATCAATGTGCCGACTGGCGCAAACGGCCATTAACTGAGCAAATGCTTAACTACGCTAGGAATGATTCTCATATTTTGCTTCGGCTTTGGAATATGCTTCGGAGAAAGGTATGCGTTTTTCGCTTGCTCTTCGTTCATTTTGGCCGGCCAAAATCTAAAACTTTTTTTGTTTCAGCTACTACGAGAAATGGGGGAAGATGGATTGCAAGAAGCATTTATCCGAACAACTCATCAGGTCCTCTTGAAGGAGGTGTCCAAACCTAAGCCCAAGTCTGCCGCACAACACTTAAAGGAGTCCAAATTAGCAGGCCGTCTTAATCCCAATTGCTGGGAAATTTTTGAAGTGCTTTATCAATGGCGAGAAAGATACGCAAAGATCAGAGACGGCAAGCCAATTGAGTTCGTTTCAACAGCAGCTTTGATATCACTTGCCAACGCTCCTCAGCCTCAAACAACTGCTGACCTAATTAAAATTATAGGTAACAGAGGCAGTCTCCCTCCTTTGATTGATGACCAAGGGCACACCCTTCTGAAAGTCTTAGAAGATGGACACACATTCATTGCTCGGGTCAACACAATGATGTGTCATAACTGTCTGAAGATGGGCCACGCTGCTGTGCATTGTCCATTCCCAAGTAATCCGGATCGGAGAAAAAAATACAGAGAGATGACGGGCACTAAGGACAAATATAATTCCCTTCAAATGGACAAGTGGCTTGAGCGAAGGAAGCTGAGGTTGGAAAAACAGCGGAAACTAATTGATCAGCAATTGGTCTTGGAGCCAGCGGGGGATGAGGAACAGGTGCAAGAGGAGGATGATGAATGGCAGTAATATTGGCCGGCCAATATGGAGTTGTGTGTAAACCTTCCCATGATTTGAATGGCACGATTTTTATAATAATGAATTAAACTTTATTGATTTTACTGATGCCAAATTAATTGAAAATTAAAACAGTATAAGTTAATTATTTTAAGACACAAATGCATTTTATTTCTACATCATCATATCTCTAATGGCAGAAGCAATACAAAATACTGTTTACGGCTTAAGAAATAATTTTAGATTCTCGGACAAATATTAAATCTTCGACTTTAGAAATAGATATTCTCGCTCTTCGCGCTCTACCAATAGACCCAGCGATAGAAAAAAGGCGCTCTACGCTTCCAGACGATGCTGGTACAGAGAGTATTCGTTTGGCAATGGGAGCCAGGGTGGGATACTTGGACGCATTATCTTTCCAGAACTGCAGCGGATTGATGTCTTCGCCTTCTCTTGGCTCGGAACAGAAGCGTTTAAATTCATCTAGTAACCCTTTTTCTTCCACAGGGTCATCTTCCATTTCGTCTAGGACAGAAAATAAGCCTGATTTATTTGTTTGGCTACTACTACTGTGTGCATTTGCTTGATTTCTTTTTCCGTATTCGCTGTCCTCTTGTAGGTTGTCTCTAAGGATTTCTCTTGTTATACACTCTTCCACAAACGAAATGCTGGGAAGCTTCAGCAAAGGTTGATCTCTTTGCCACCCAACTGTGAAGTTATCAAAAATTAAAGTATTTTGGCCGGCCAAAATGAATTGACATAAAAACGAACACGCGATATAGGAATACTTACAGCCTTTGAACAATTTCACCTTCTGCCTTGGATCTAGCACAGCTCCAATAACAAACCACGGGCGAAAAAGGGCTGGCTGCAAACGTTTTACTAGATTTTCAAGCAGAGCTTCCTTGAATGTAGCAAATGTTTTAGCATCTAACTGCAGTATCCCTGAATAAAAAAGTTGGAAAAATATTTTTAGCACAATTGCTGCCTGGTAATGAAAATTGATAGGAGCGTGCCAATTAGAAATGCCAAAATAAAAACAGAAAGATTTAATGTGTACCTCTAAATGCGGTAACCACACTAACAATGACAATGCTGCAGGTGTTGCTGTCGGCCTGGAGGACATTAGTAAGTACCGCAAGTGGCTTCAAAAGTTTAGCAAGTTCTGCAAGCTGCTCTTGGTAGCTTCCCGTCAATAAACCTGGCGATGTCTTCCTAACAGTCTTTGATTCGTTTGTCACGTTCCGGAGTACTTGTTGCACGGTTTTAAAGACATGTGGCTAGAATAAGTAAACAAAAATAAACTATTTGCATTATTTAGGCCGGCCTAAATGTTAAAGGTCTTACTATTGACAGTTTTTCAATAGCAAAGAGTGTGCTGTTCCATCGAGTTGTGTTCGGTAAATGCAATTCGTGCGTTGTTGTTTTCTTCTCACAGTCACAAGAATCCTGAACGTCTATTCTGTAAATGTTTAGCCACTTAGGAGAGGCTTTAAAAAATCTTATGACCTTGTTAGCCACCATGATAAGCTCCGAAATTGCCTCGTCACTTTTGATTGATTCGTTGATGGCCAACTGGACAGTATGTGCCAGACATCCGCTCCAACCTAATCCTGATTGAATATCGGCAGTTGAGTCTGCGATGCTAACAGCATCTTCATTGTCAACCTCAGTATCAGATTCAAACTCATCTCCATCTATGATAAAACGCTGGCCTTGAGCATATGCTACGTTTGTGTCAGTAGGCTCTTCGTCGTCTTCGTCTGATTCTAAGTCAAACTCTTCCAGATTTCGTAAGATTTCCACCATGTCGAAAGCTTTTTTCATATTGCTTGCATTATCGCTGACAACAACACCCACCTGTTAATATGATTATATGATAATAAAGTTTTAATTTTGGCCGGCCAAAATTTAAATTAAACTTTTAAAATATTTCGCGGATTATACCATACCTGGTGTCGTTTTATATTGTTCTTATCCAAAACCGATTGGAATTTTTGTTCAATATTTGCAGCTGTATGTGCGTCGTTGAATTCCACAAGCCCAATGGTCCTAACCACAAGATTCCATTCATCGTTTATAAAATGGACCTTTACACCCAGCACCTGGTTACGACTCTTTGAGCTCCAAATATCGATGGTGAAGTGAATAGAATTGTTGCCCATTATCTGACCTAGCAATACCTTGAAGCCTTTTCTCGCCTGCATTTAGAAACTACACGTTACAAAAGGTCCCTCAAATCATCCGAACAAATTTAGCATAATAACTTACAACAGAATCTGAATAAGATTTCAACTGCTTTACGTAAGTTCGACGAGTTTTCACTTTAATTCGCGAATCCAGAAGCCTTATTAGAGAAAGAAAACTTTGTCTTTCAATAAACTGAAAAGGTAGCCCTTCCGACATCATAAACAAAACCGCTTCGTCAAAATTTTGCTGCTTTGAATGATGCCTTCCGTAGCTTCGACCGAATCCTGGGGAATATTCCGAACTAGAAACGGCTTTATTTATTTCCGTTTTGTGGACGTTCTGGAATACCAATGAAATTTTGAATTTAGGCCGGCCTAAATGATTTGTTAACATTTACATAATCATACTTAAATCGATTGAAGCTTTAATAACCTTAAGATGCCGTCTTAGATTTCCATAATTGGTGGCGTCTATATTAAGAACTTGATCGCAAAGTGCTATCATTTCTTCATCATCTGTAAGGGCCCCGGTCTCTATTTGATCGTCCAAATCCATTGTGGCTTCTCCTTTTTCACCCGAATGTCTACGCTGGGTCGGCTGGGTTAGCTTTGGTATTATAATTCTAGGCTTTGAAAGTGTGCACTGCACTCGAACTTTGTTAGCCTCTATATGGCCGATATATTTAAAACATCGCTCATAGTCTGAATTAAAACGAAAGTTTGGAATGACACACGGATAAGTTAATCCATCCAGCACTGATCTTGCTTCCCTGCATTAAAAAATTAAGAGCAGTTTGGTTATGAGGTCAAAGGAAAGAGAGCAAAAGTCATTTACGACGACATGAGGTGAGACATGAATCATGAATGACAAATTACGATACGACGACACTACCATACTATGATATATACATTTAGGCCGGCCTAAATACATTGACCGTTCGTTTACTTACCTAGACTGTTTTCTTGAATTCGAAACGGATTCTTCGAGTCTTCTCTGGTCTTCATCAGGGGTTTTATATACCCGACTAACGCCTAATGTGGGGGTCTCATTCGGTAGCGGATTCAAGTTTTTCACCAAAACACACTGTTTGCTTTTTTTTGGCCCGATTACGCCAGTGCCAGAATTATCACTTCTGCTATGAAGAAACGCTTTTTTTGCTTTCACGCTTTCACTTTCGGTGCTGGAAGCGCTGGGGCTAGGGCTTTTGTCTCTGCCTTTGCCACTAACGGCTCTGCCCCCACCACCACTGCAACTTGATTTCTCGTTCCCACTGCCACTTGCGTTTCCCCTGCCACTTTCAATAGTGGTTTCGCTTTCGCTTGTAGTAGTTGAATGATTGGACATATTTGGAATAGAAGCTTTTGTGTCTACTTTGTGTATATATTGTGATTTTAATGTATTATCTTTTTCTCATTTAAATAAATGACAAATATCAAATACTTTGAATGATAATGATTACTGTCACTTTTACTCTTATCTTGCGTTCTATCTTTCAAGAGACGCCAATTTCCAGTCACACCGAGACCCAACCCAACCCAAGTATCTCAACCTCACTCAACTCAAGTTTAACTATTCTTTTGTTATCGCTTTGTCTGACTATTTGATATGCATACTACAATTATGATGTTATACACTGTCTGTCTTGTCTTGTCTTTGTGGTAGTGGTCTAGATAAAGCATGCAGTTGGTACACTATTAATTTTGGCCGGCCAAAATGTGTTAATACACACAAGGCCAAGCACGACACCAGACACACAAAAAAGACCTCACGAACAACACGACTAGACTACAGTTACAGAACACAACACAAGGCATTACAGTGTACCCAAGACAAGGTGCACTTGGTGACTTGGTACATACATGATACATACAGCACAGCTACGAAAGAAATATATTCTACTAAAGCAACTAACTCTTCACACTATTGAGTCCATCATCATACAAGGGTCACAGTCATAGTCGTATGATTGATATTACAATTAAAGGAAAAATGAGCAAAATAAATTTCAGATGAAAAATAAAGTTTTCTGATAGGTGGCGTGAAGGTTATATTTCACATATTTGTGCTTTTGAAACCTAAAGGATAGGTCCTATCCTCACTTAAATGACTTATCTTTCACATCTTTCCCTAAATTTCAACATATCTTTCCGTTCTTTCACAAAATGGCGGATTTGTGATACCTATCTTATCTATCAGATATTGTCAAATTTCGACTTATCCGCATATCTTTCAGATACCCCATTTTTCGCTATTTTTGGTTAAATTATCTTTCTTTTCCTATCTATTAAAAGTTATCAGATAGATAAGTCCCATCTGTGGCTACAGCCTGTTGTAATGCTAATGGCAGATTCCCTACTAATTGACAAAGTGTGTTTTGATCCCAGTCACTAAGATCTTTTAGTGAATCCACTAAAAGTTGCTTAGCTTCTGCATTGTTTAACACTTCAAGATCAATTGTTTCTCCTGCAAAACCTAAAACATCTTTTTTTCTTGAAGTGACAATCGTATAAAGATGTTCGTATTTTTTCACCAGATTTATAATTTTAATAGCTTCTTCGTGCTCACTGTCCACATTGTCTAACACTACTACTAATACTTCGCTATTATCTAAAATTACTTTACATAAGCTCTCGAATATTTCTGAAGGACTTTCTTCACAGCTTTCAACACTCTTTACAAACATTTTCCTGATGTTTTCTACCGACTGTAGAATTGTTTTATAAGTGCTACCGTGAAGCCAAATGCGGCTTGCTCTTCTATTTATATTGTATAAGAACTTTTTACAAAGTTCGGACTTTCCGATCCCACCAAGCCCATTTATTAAAACCATTCGTTTGGTAAGTTTTTTGTCTTCATTTGAAAACCAGTTAAGAAGTTTTTGAAGTTCTTGATGACGTCCTTGGAAATTGTCTGTTGGTAGAAGAATTTCATGGGAAATGGGCCAATTTATTCTTTCAACCCAGACTGCATTATCTTCCAACAGTTTCATGAAGCTTTTTGGTTCATCTTTACCATGGTTGAGGGGCTGGCTTGTACATTCTGTTTTAATAAATGTTGAGAAACAATTTTTACCAGGCTTATGGTAATATATACAATTACAAGTTTTGAAGTAAAAAGTTTACATACTTACCTATTTCGTTAAAAGTAATTGTTGATGCGTTTGATGAATTCACATCTACCTCTGATTCAATCTCCATTTGAATTCCAAGCTGAACGCATTTACTCACCTTTTTCAGTAAAACAAAAAAAAATCTACATTATTCGAATTCTTAGCATTGTGATTTTTTGTTTTTACCATATCACATTCTAACCTCTTTTGAAAGCCAGGCCCGAATATCGGCTATTTGTTTTAAAGCCCTTTTCGCTGAGGTTCGCTCCCCCGGACCGAACGCTTTTATTGTCATTTGTTTTACCAAATTAGCTGTAGGGTTTTCAATTGAAAAATTGAAACATTCTTTACGTACTTGGCTAAACGCAAGAGCTCGTTTGTCATTAGTATTCATGGAAGGATCCATTAGTTCAAGGAAGACAAGTCCAGCAGAAAAAACATCAGTTTTGGAATTGTAATCAATTTTTGATTCACACATTTCTGGACTCATGTACATTCTAGTTCCGATTGGTCCACGTAATGAAGCATAGCCTTGGTTCTTGTCCACCTTTGTTGACAGACCAAAGTCTCCAATTTGAATTAAAAGTTTAGAATTTTCTTGCACTTTCATCATAATATTAGCTGGTTTTATATCTCTATGTATCACACCCAGCTCATGAATGTACTTCAACCCTTTCAAAACATGTTCAAAAATAAGGGATAAATGTGGCTGTCTTAGTTCCAGAGTGTTGTTTTCAACTAACCAATCTCGAAGATTGTATTGACAGTAATCCATTTTAATGTAAAGGTATGCCTCGGGATGGCTCCTTCCTGAACTGACTTCAGATTCAGAGACATTACTTCTGTTATCTAATTCGTTATAGAAAGAAGCTCCTGGTCCTCCGAACCAACAGTCTTTATAAGCTACTACGTATTTACTACTGAAATTGACTAGGAACTCACAAACTTCTCTCTTTATTTCATGCAGCCATGCTCTTTGTGTTTGATAACCATGCAAT
>JAQGBU010002242.1:0-10174 GCA_034698605.1 Isotoma decorata | reverse complement strand
ACTCTGTTTGGAAACAATAACGTTAGATGATTCAACGTCAGTACATGAATGTTTGATTCTCACATTCGTTGCCTTTCTACCGTAAATCTTTGGCCTCTGCCTTCCTCTAAAACACGCAGAACACCGCTTACCCATTTTTCCAACCTCTAAGTTTTTGTTTCAAAAAGGTTAAAGTTTTTGAAATGAAAGTAAAATTTCAGATTAAAGATGAGATTATTTTTTTTACCAAAAAATACATCACGACAGAAGACAGCAAAAAAGATACCTATTTACAAAGGAAGTAAATAGGTAAACAAAAATCTCCCTTGGATACAGTATTATCCGAAAATACGGCCTTTCATCATAAAAAAGTGACTTCACAGTTTGGAACCGGGGCCTTCTACAAGAGTTTTAAAAAAAATCAAAGATCGAGTTTCCTTTCTCTAAAAAATTGCCTGTCAAATGAACTATTTTAGAACACTTATGGATGAACCATAGTCTCAATTAGGCCGCCCCCGTTTTAAGTTTTTTTACGTTAAGAAAAACATGATTTTGACTGTTTAGTCTTATTCCAAGAGTACTACACAAAATATTGAAAAAGAAAGATCGAGTTGCTATTCTCTGAAAAATTTGGCACAAGATAGTAAGACTTATGAAAATGTGAAAAAATTTGCTGAGGCAGGCAGGCCGGCCCAGTTTTGGAAAATTTAACATGTAAATCCCATAAGAGTAAAATTTCCATAGTTATTTTTAAACCCCTCTTAACTTTCTACAATACAACAAATTTACTTGTCGGCAATAGTTCCTTATTCTTACTTTTACCTGAACAGTTTAATTTTGAGACTCAAAGCAATAAGACGTATCACAGAAATGATACTTTATCGCCTAGGCCTAGAAAGGTATAAACTTATATGTTACTATTATTTTTCCTTTGTTCCTTTGATAGCCATTTTATACAATTTGTAAGGAATTTTTAATTTTTAATTATTTTATGTTCACTTTTTCATAGCTGAAGAAGATTTTGAAACCGGTCCTTTTCAATGGTGAATAAATATGTATATTTAATTTGCTAAATTGAGCTCTTTTGGTTCGAAACACTAATTTCAACATTAAAAGTCTCACAGTGTCGTCAGGCAAGTCAATCCATAATTGGGATGCTGGAAATTTAACACATTTCTTCGCTAACACAGTGATTAAATCTATACACGGAGTTTTATGCACATGATTTCTGGTTTCAACAACATCATCACTGTCACATATTATATAGTCACGAAAAGACTGCGGAAACCTCCCATACTTACACTGATAAGCAAATTTCAAAACTTCAACAGTATTTAGAATATAACCACCTTTTCACTTTTTCACACATAACATTTTTAACTGAATCATAACATAAAAGATTGGAAACGAATCTTGCACATTGTTTTAAGTATTTTGTTAACAGTTTTAAAATTATTTTATGAGTTTAACCATATAGGCAACGCATAGTTTATGATCGATTCAATTAACGAATTTAAAAGTAAAAGTTTATTGTCAGTGGTGAGAACAGTTTTAAGCGGGTATTGAGACGACAAAACTGATCTGCATTTTTTAACTGCATTGTTCGTTTGTTCATCCCATGTAAGTCTTTCTTTAATTGTAACTCCTAGAATTTTTAATGATTTAACCCTTTTGATCATATTACCATTTATACTTACTTAACAATCAGTTCATTTTAGGTAGTAATTTGTAACGGGTGGTTATTGCCCGTTTGACCTGTGTCATCCTAATTAGGGAAACCCCATAATTAGAATCCCAAAAAGGTTTAATAATTGATGTGAGAGAGAGGAAATTTTATGTACAATTTATTTTATAGAATAAAATAAATTACAAATGGAGATGTTCAATTCAAGAACATCTCGGTAGGGAGGTATTAGACTGAATGGTCTTCTCTTTGAGAAGATTGTTCAAGGAGCTTTTCACCTCGTGTTTAAGCGTCCCTAAACCCGAGGTGGCTCGTTGTGATTGGTTATAACATTAACCAAAGTATATGTGAGAGCTCAATGAGTCTCACATATGCTTAGGTTACAAATTTAGGTGTACTTAAAAACATCACAAGAAACTTCACATTGTTAGTTATAAAAGATTTAACTCCATTCATTGCAGGTCAGATTCCAATCTTGCAGTAGTTGAAGTTACGGCATCAAAATGACCACTTATAACAAAATGGCTACTTCATAAAGTGTCCAAATGTGTCATTAAGGGGACGGGGCATAAGTTCTGGTTTAAAATTTAATATGAACTAATTTTTTGTCGAAATTCACAGAGGTGATCTGTGCAAATTCATGAGATGGCTGCATTGGGAAATATCTAATTATGTCACTTTTGGGACCAGGCGTAAATTCTGTTTGAAAATTTAATATGAGCTAACTTTTTTGGTGGAAATTTAGGGGTAAAGTGCGTAAATTTACGAGATGGCTACGTTATGAAATGCCCAAATGTGTCATTAAAGGGATCGGGCATAAATTTTGTTTTAAATTTAATTTAACCCAATTTTTTCTGGAAATTCAGAGGTAAACTGTATACATTTATGAGATAGCTGCATTGTGAAATTCGAGGTTGTGTCATTAAGGGGACCGGGCATAAATTTTCTTTTTAAATCTAATATTACCTAACTTTTTTGTCAACATTTTACCGAAGTAAACTGCAAATTTATGAAATGGCCACAAAGTACAATTCTAAGGCACATAACGCAGTGAAGTGATCGCTTGAAGGTGCATACCCAATTTAGCACATTAGTAACATCATTGGCTTTTGATTTTTATTAACATTTATTGGGTTTACGCTAAACTGGAATAGGGTATACAAATAGGTTATAAAAGGCTTACCGGTCTGTACAATTTTGGCGTTCATTTTGATTAGGTAAAGTTTTAATTTTTGGGTTTGTGGTAATATTTTAATGTATGTAATTTAGTCAAATATGAGACGCAGTCCAGTAATCACTTAAACGTGCAAACAAATCTGGACATTTTAGTCTCATCGTTTGCAATCAATTCTCGGTGTGTGTGAGATTTGTCTAGCATGATGATATTTGGAACCAGAAAATGTGTACCTAAAACAATAAAAAATCGATTTAATGATCATTTATTTTCAGTTTTTAGATAAAACCATGTCAATTTTTTTATATTTATGAATGGTCAAGTCGTAAGTCATATTCATTTTAAAAATCATATTAGTTTAAGTTGTCTGAATTACATATTAGTGTCTTTATTCATCTTTAACTTGATCCTAATTTTCTGTTAAATCCATTTCATTCAGTATGTCTAGATAAAGTGGATGTATAAAAGTAATGTACCTTTATTTAGCAGCAACAAGAAGTTCTCTAAAAACCGCAAGGGATTTTGACTTAAAAATATACGGATCATCCTCGTTGTCCAAGTTAATGCGTTCTAGATCTTCTGAATTTTATTGGTCAAATCCAGTTAGAAAAAATCCTGGATTTGAGCGCAGTGATTGAATTGTTGCCTTTATATTTCCTAATTCGGCCAGTGCAACCAAGTGTCTTGCGCGTCTGATTTCTCTATCTGTTAGAACGTTATTTTGATTGTCTGATGTATTAGTCCCAGATGTTTCAATGCTTTTGTCTGAGGGTCCTTCCATTGACGAATCTTTTTCTTCTGCAGAGCTTGTACTTTCTTCTTCGGAATGAACCAATTTCATGGGCCGGCAAATTTCTTTGAACACACTTTACAAGAATAATCAGAATTATCAAGAGTTTCTTCGGCTGATCCATAACCTAAAGCCCTATGTTTTCGCCGTTTAGAAAATGGTTGACTATCGCCCCCTTAACCTTGGATTGCCTATGCTTTTGGCCGGCTAACAAAAGCTTCAGGTGAAAATCCATTTTGGGCATTTTGGTAAGGATACTTCTGATGTTTGCACTTCAGCAGTTGAGATGAATTTAACTAATGTTTCAACATATCCGACTTATTCAGACTCATGGCATTACCAGTGTGGCCTCGACACATGGCTTCGAAACCAGTGTGAGCTTCAGGCTGTGTTATGAACAGTCTTACATGCAAAATGTTTAAACTTATGATTTATTTTGGCAGGCCAATACCTAACCCAATAATACTAGTCTAAATATTGAAACACCCAGTTTAAGTTTAATCAGAAAAATTTTGTGAATTTTTTAAAATTATCTGAGCCCGGGCTCAGCCCTAGTGAGCTTTTGCCAGTGGCAAAACCTCGGTTTTTTTTAATTACAGGCTATTTCGAAATGGGGGCGGTCAAGGGGGTGTGGCCTGTTTAAAATCTTTTATTAGTTAAACCGAAGTCGTTAGAATAAGTTTAGACATTTGTCCAGGTCGAATCGGTCCCATTTTAATTTCAGGCTATTTCGAAATGGGAGTGGTCAAAGTGGTATGAAACATCTTCCGGTAACACACATTTGATGACATCAAATCGGAGTATTTTAAACATTTTGGGGAGTTGAAACCCTTATATACAATGCATTTATTGACCATTTATTGACCCATCATATTGGTGTCAAATGAAAGTCAATTAAATCAGGCTTGTAACAGCATCAAAACCTTATACCCGCCATAAGGTACATTTTGTTATTCACTGCCACAGATAACGTTTTGCCTTTAATATTGATTAGGGAAGTTCAACCTTGCCGGATGGCTGCTACAGGAGGCAGGAACACGGAGCCTAGTCCATAACGCGTATGTCTCTGTTTTGGTACATTTTGAAACGATACATGCTACTGGCATTTTATTTTTGCTTACATTTTTCAGATTTTTGAGCTTTCAATAAAGTACTTTTATTGATGGGGGAACCCCTTTTTAATTTATTTATTTCACTTTGAAGTCAACGTTCAACCTAACCATCCGGAAAGGTTGAACTTCCCAGGGTAATACTTATTTCTAAAATATCTTTAGCATTAAGTGGGGTTTTGGTGGGATAGCGTTTAGTTGGATGAGGTGGACTACCGCCTCCAGACCACCTGACCCAACGAGAAAGGGACAGCGTGGATCAGAAGAAGAAGACATCAGAATCACTCTCTCATCGACACCAGCAGCAGAACGAAGACCACCTCCACCATCCTCAAAAACAGCAACAAAAATAATAATTTTATTTCAAAAGGTTAAAATAGTTATTTTCAAATTCGTTCTAAATAATAAAAAGTGTCATAATAATAATAACAATTTATTACAGAATGGGACCCACTGCATGTCTGTATCGTGGTACTTACCCCATAAGGAAAAATTAGTCCATGTATAAATATTTAAGATTTGAGAAACACAATTGATATTACAGAACACGGTGGGATTAATTTTTTTTTGTGGAGCCAACAATTGAACTTATAAATATTTAATAGTTAAGAGTTAAAACACAAAAAGTACACTTGACCAATAGTTGTTATAAAGTGATCGAAATAAGACTTAAAAAATAAAATAAAAATAACAATAAATAAATATATAAAAAGTACAATTAACAGTCAGGTGAGCATTGAGATGCATTAGCAATGACAGCATCAATACATGAGAGGTTACATACATTCATGGAGTTTTTAGATAAATTGACTTCGATTTCTTGAGTAGCAATTAAGTGATCAAATAATTTTTTTTAAATGAAATGAACGACAAGGAGGCATCTTTAAGGTAGTTAGGTAATTTCAGCCACAATTTCGATGCATTGTAGTTAAAAGTGGTTTCAGCATAGGAGCAATCATTTGTTTTTGAAAGTGATAATTAGCACTTCTAGTATGTTCAACACTAAATTTATCAAATATTAGATAGTCATGAAAATATGAAGGAGAAGATTGATTTACAATAGTGTTAGCAATTTTACATAATTCAAAAGGGTTCCTATATTTAGGCATTAGCCATTTTACAACAAGTGTTATATCTTCAGTGATATTATCAATAAGTATTTTTGTCAACACAAATCTTGCACATTTCCTAATAACCTTATCAATAACAGTGTAATTTTTTTAGATACAGTCATCCAAACTGCAGCAGCATAATTGATTACAGATAAAATGTAGGCATTTACAAGGGTCCGTTTACTTTTACTAGATATTATACTTTAAAATATTCCTTAGAGGGTACATTGAGGAAAGTAAACCAGTACATTTTTTGGATACAGTTTAAGTATGGCTAGCCCAACAGAGCCGGTTATCGAATATAGCACATTGATTCTACTCTAGTAAGGGAGTTCAAAATACAATCAGGTAAGTCATTAATAAGCACAATGAATAGGGGACTAGAAAGGCTGGCACACTGGGGAGAACCAAGTACAGTTTCTTTGATACTAGAGTTCATAATGCAATTGTTTTTACCATTTAAAGAGTCAGACATTTTAGTCTCATCGTTTGCAATCAATTCTCGGTGTGTGTGAGATTTGTCTAGCATGATGATATTTGGAACCAGAAAATGTGTACCTAAAACAATAAAAAATCGATTTAATGATCATTTATTTTCAGTTTTTAGATAAAACCATGTCAATTTTTTTATATTTATGAATGGTCAAGTCGTAAGTCGGATAGGCGTCTGTTAGATAGATATGAGTCTATTATTCTAGCATCAACATTGTAACCTTTTAGCTTAGCAATAATCTTAGGTCTAGAAAGTGTATCGAAGCACTTACTGACGTCAAGAGAGACAATGATACTCACAAACCAGTTGTTAATGT
Source organism: Isotoma decorata (assembly GCA_034698605.1). Lineage (NCBI taxonomy): Eukaryota > Metazoa > Arthropoda > Collembola > Entomobryomorpha > Isotomidae > Isotoma > Isotoma decorata. Next base: position 3,517 of record JAQGBU010002242.1, on the reverse strand, counting down.
TTTTATATAAAGTATCAGTCAAGGCGATTAATGCATGGGTGGTGGAGTGCTTAGGGCGAAATCCAAATTGACAAGGGGAAATGGCATTATTTGAGAATAAGTGGTGGGATAATTGCTTGTATAAGCATTTCTCAAACAATTTCCCAATAACAGGTAGTAAACTGATAAGCCTTGTATCATTCGGACTAAGGGGTTTTGGAATTTTTCCAACTGGTATTATTTTGGCAATTTTTAAGGAGTCAGGAAACACACTCTCATCAATACACATATTAATCAGGTCGGTTACTGTACTTTGAAATGACGTAAATTTTAAGAAGCAAAATACATTAACGAATTCGACAGTGTAAAGTTGGAATGTAATACCCAAGTAACTAATATACCATTGCGCAGTACTAAACCGAAGATTTTTCCTTTTTTTCCACTTGCCAGTGGTTAATTCCATATTTCCATGCCACCGGCAAAAATATGAAAAAAGTAGAAAAACGAAACCCTGGTATTTAACATACGATTATTCACCATTAAATTTGAAATGCCATGATGATCAGTTGAGGGATTAGCTGGTTTTTTCATTTTGTTCCATGCAAAGGTGAGGTCAGCATTGGAAATGGAGTAGAAGGAGAAGGAGGGTACTTCAAGAGTTGGTGCAATCTGAACAACCGAATCACATATCAAAGGGCAGTTTGGTGTAGAGATATTAACATAATGATTGTTCATCAATCAATAATCCCAGAGTTAGCCGGAGCATCAAGTTGTAAGTAAATGGTTTTAATATATAGAAAATGGAAATTGCATTGAGATCAAAGATCATAGATAAGCAGTTCAGGTTAAAGAAGACCAGGTCAGGGGTCATACAAGAGTAAGACCAATACGGGCATAGGACAGAGTATAGGGTAAGTCAGTAAGGCATAGTAGGCTTTACGTCACATAGAGTGAGTGCAATAGCACTTATAGCACCATCTACCACGTTATCGTAGCTTTTACCAGGAGGATTGATTGTTTGACTGTTTGATTGTTTGCTTTTATTAAAATGTCTTGCCAATATAAAATTTTGCACGTTAATACAAATACTTGGTTTTCAATCGGTGACATTATACTACATATAACATATTTAATAACTTAAACTTAACTACTAATGTGATTAAAATATTTACTTGTATTCACAATATTCATAGGCACTTAAATCTCATTCTTTTCTTTTGTTGCCAACAAAATCTTTGAAGCTCTGGAAGAAAGTTATTCTACCCATATAATTTATTTTCCATAGGAGGAGGTGAGGAAAGCTGGCGTATCGCATGTATTAGGCTTAAAAAACTTGTTGAATAAACACTCCATCCATGTAATAAATAAGGACAACTGAGAAGCCGTCCAAGGACTATATTTTTCCATTTGAATATTAATTCGTCATAACACGGGGACAGACTGTAGCATTTGAAAGGAAAAAGTCACACTTCCGTGTATTTTGCAATCAAATAACACCAAGAAAAATAAACATTAATGCACTTGAGCTACGTGCACAAAGAACCAAGCTGTCTTTAATTTATGCAAAAAGTCGATATGAGTTAGGGAAATGAAACGCAAGACTGATTATGAATAAGAAAGCGTTTGTTATGTTTAAATAAACCATAACAAACGGATATATGAAACTATGAAAGTATCGTTAGATTATCTTTATGAAATCGAAAACGTTCCGTTAAAAGTTTGAAAAGGACGGCCATAGTGTTGAACTGTTACGAAAATATTATTCCTGTCAAAAGTTAGCCATTCAGGCAAACAGACAGACAGACGGACAGAGAGTCAGACAGACGGACAGAGAGTCAGACAGAAGGACAGAGAGACAGACAGAGAGACAGAAAGACGGACAGAGAGACAGACAGACAGACAGACGGACAGAGAGACAGACAGACGAACAGAGATACGGACAGACGGACAGAGATACAGACGGACATCATGAACGTTCACAGAAAGTAACTAACGATACTTAAGAAAACAAGTCGAGAAAGCTTTATAAAAGACGATAGTGAAATATCTAAGAAATTGAAATACCTGGCATTAGATTTTTATTTTCAATCATTTACGGCGCAAGTTTTCTCCTGCTCAGTCAAATCAATTCTTAGAAATTCCTATTTCAGCACGTTTAAACATATTTCAGAGACCAAGATGAAAGTATTTAGACATTTCAGAAATTCACATTTGGTTTTTATTACAATTATATTTTTGGCAGTTTACAACCTTCGAAATCACAGTGTAGCATGCAATAAGGACACAAAATTCGAAAATCTGTTGGATATTTCAAATCTGATCAATGTTTTTGACGATTGTTTCATTCGCATAAATTTATTTGCTAAAATAAACATAAATTTTGCTCATATAAATCAACCTTTTTTGGTGAATAATTTTGAAAATGTCCTGCCCTCCAAGAAAAACTATTACAAAGGTAAAAGAAAAATAGAAAAATTCCAGCCAAAATTCGACTTTACCATTTTTGTTCTCCATTCTGCTGAAAGTGTTATTCGATTTAATAATTTATCGATTACTAACAACTACAACAAAAAGGGGAATATGATAAGGTATTTTAAAAATTGGCTCTCTTCGAGGCATAGACCTGACCAACTTCGTTCTCATAGATTAACTTCATATCACGGCTTCACACTTACTGAAAAACAGTTTCAAAACCAGATGCTTCATCAAGCCAAAAATCCAACTACAAAAACCCAACTATTCCTTCATCAAAAATGGAGTAAAAAATATAAAACCAGCGGTGTATCTGATTCCGAAATAAATGAAACCGAACCCTGGTCATCAGTGCCTTTCTTACTATTGGCAGACAATTATTTAAATACCCATTTAATTAGCCATTTATTTATTTTTACAATGCCCACCAATGAGATAGTTCAAGACAAGACAACTATTTCACATTACAAAAGTTATAGTGAGATAGGGTTTTCGACAGGTGGATTTCATTATTTATGCACTCTTTGTCCAGATGCACAGACTGAACTCAAAACCCTCCATGCGTTTCCACAGAATTCCCCGGCAGTCAAGTCATTTGTTTTTGACAAAGCTCTTCAAAATGAAAAAAAAATACAATTTCACGATGAAAACGTAGCTGAGTCCATTTGTCCACGCCCGATTCCAATTGTGGACAATACGAAATCGTTGTTTCCGATTTTGAAAGCTAACCCTGCAATCAGGTTTCAAAATATATTATCATTTTTATTGCAACAGAATTCAAGCAATGACAAACACGGCTGCAATATTAAAGCAGGACATTTTTTTAAATTATACGCTGAATTTCACCTGAATCCTGAACCCAGGATAGAGCCAAATGGATCTGTCGTTTCAATAGACTCTAGAAGAATTATAACAGAATCAGATGACTACGTCAAGGCATTGTACAAGTCGCAGACAGAGTACCGCATAGTACTAAAACGAACCAGTTTCTCTTTTTTAACATGCTCCCCAACGAAGACTCATCATGTCCTATTTGAAAGCGCAATGAATAACTTTTTGAAACCAT
>JAQGBU010002241.1:0-10176 GCA_034698605.1 Isotoma decorata | reverse complement strand
TTGTTCACAGAAAGCTTGACAAAATAAAATTATATCAAAAATGAATTCCTCTCTGTCCGTACCTGCTACCACTAATATAATATCATATAATATCACTAACCTTTCTGTAAAGTGCAAATACAATTTCCTTTGTTAATTTGTGTTTGTATAGAAAACGGTATTATTGATGTCTTCTTTGATCTAATCCTTACTAAGGTACATACATCTTATTTTTTTTCCAACGCTGAAGTATAATTTAAGGCAAACGTGTAACTTCTAACTTCGGAATAAAGCCCACCCCTCGTATCCTTCCCATGTTAAAAGTCCCTATCTTCTCATGTTAAACTGACTTTAATCACTGCTTTGAAACAATAACTTCCCTTGGGGTTCTAAATCGCGTTTTAAGTATTTACTTAATCCTTGATTAAGCAAATAGTTCTAGAAACTGGCCAGGCAGATCAGAGAAATTGGATGCGAATTAAATTATATGTAAAACACATCATGAATTGAAATTTTTGTACTTTTTATTACTATTCTGCACTAATTATGCACTACGGGATAAAATACATTTCCAGTTATTATGACTGTGACCAAAACGTAATTAACACATGTAGTCCATGTAGTAGTGTATAAAGTAACATATAATTCGAATTCGAAATAGCGGAGCAACACTAGGTGATATAGCCAATAGGTAATTCATATAAACAACATGATTGAATATAGAAAGGCTACTTACGCACTCATAAGAATTGATACAGACAGATTAACTAAATACATTCGCCCGTAAAGTTAAAAGACATCGAGGTATGTATAACATCAGTGTACATAGAATATTAGGCATCATTTTATTTCAGGTTACAAATAGTCGAAAGAACTTCATTTGCATTAATAATAAACACATACTGACTACCATAATACTACTAAATCCATTTAATTATCTGACACTAACCCTTTCACCCTTGCTACTCCAATCTATGTGCCCCAATAAATTCTTGATACATACTTCAATACATCTAAAATATAGGATTTCGATTTCATATGTAAGTAAAGCATTTGTAAGAATATATACATTAATGTATATATATATATATATATATATTATGCATAATATAATATGCTCTTTCCTTTCGATTCATCATCGATTACTTATTTAACGATTGAAGGATTGATTAATGAATTTTCACAGCTATGCTGGAGGATTATCAAAGCATTGTTGTTGTGCGTATCATTTAGAGTTGTCGATTTCGACATGATCATAACAAATAATGATTCATGTCGCTTCTACACAACTTTCCTTATTACAAAATTTCTTAAACTTCATACATTCATATAATATATTCATTTAAGATAACTTATCATAAATTTCCAGATTAGATTTAATTCACATACATCATTTAGGATAAGAGAAGACGATATCCAAGCATTTAAACTGCTAATGACTTGAGCCAATTGACTGGCCTACTACAGGATGGTAGGTACGATATTACAATTTATTTATTATTACATCGTTAAGAAAAGTGTTTAATGCTATTGTACTCGCTACATATTTACAATCAGGAATAATAAAGAAGTGTTAATATCTATAGTAATTAATAATTATGCAAGGCAAAATACAAGATCATGGCACACTGTTTAATTATAGATATAATTAAACAACAACTTGAAAAATCGTACAAAAAAATCATAATAATCCACAAGCAACAGATACTGTTGTATTTAACGGAACATGAAACAATATTATGCCCGAATTTGATTGAAACAATTAGTAGCCAACCATCAACTGAATCATATATTTTTCAAAATGTTAAATTCTGACTCAAAACAATTCAAAGTTACTGAAGATGAGTTAATACATACTTAAAACTTAATGCTTTTTTGTTTATGTACAATTAGATTATCTAGACTAGTTTATGAGTTTCATAATCTATTTTGGGATGAATAACTAGACTTTTAGCTTATCTAGATTTATCTTTGGACCTGTACGATTTCTTTTGTGGGGGTAAGTTTAGAAATCATTTAAGTAAGTTGATGTTAAGTTAAGAATCATGTATCTGAAGGTTTAAAATAAAATACATAAATTAACTGAAGAAAAATGGAAAAATATAAATTTTTAGAATATACCTTAAGTTTAAAGAAGGTCCGTTATTTTACCCCTACATAAACGAAGTAACATAACTTGTGTGTTTACGTTAAATGATCGATAACGCAGCTTAAGATATAATTGATTCCATAATCAAAATTGACAATACTCACAGGTCGATAGTTAGTAACATTAGGAATCCCTTAATTAAACTGTACAGGAAACCCGAAGGAAAAGTACTACAGAAAAAGTTTAGGAAAAGTAAAGGATGGCAAAAAAATGACGCGAAAGAAAAAGGCTAATCAAAATATAAGAAATATAAGTAAAAATATAAGTCACTAAAAACAACGGACGCAAAACAAACATGGAAAATTGGAGAGGATAAAAAAGGACAAAAAATACTTAAAAAATGTACAATGTAATACAATTTCAACTTCCGCTATACATGGCGTATACCAAAGTCAATAAGCAACCCTCACTATTGTCACTATAGATGATACTCGATCATACTTTAATTAACGTATTTAATTGTCCTTTTTCATGGTCCTTTTTATTCTTTCTCTTGCGCCGTCCTTGATTTATTTCCGTTTTTCGGTAAATCCTTTTCCATCCTCGTCGTCATTCTGCCATTTTTTTGTTCCGGGATTCATCCTACACTATTAATGATTAAGGAAATTAAAAAACGAAAGTACTAATTTAGACAGTTGATTGTAGATAACTTATCTATCGACTTATTTACATGATACCGTTTCGTTTAAGACTAATTCCAGATTAAGGCAATTTACTACTACCGCTCTAGTTAACCCCTAAAGATAAGTAGATTTCGATACTATATAATATTGCGTTACTTCACTGCTTGTGTTATTCAGGTCAGACAATGGAATCAACCAGTTTCTTCATAAGTACACTTATCTCACTTGTATTTTGATATATGCCTACAAGTTAAAGCAATTAAGACAACTATGACTGATTTCGAAATCAACTGTAATTTGTAATTAAGAAAACTAATGTTTCTGAATACTAGCTAAACAGTGTTCTAAAAATCAAGTTGCCCTGTTTCTATATAATTAATTACCGTTTAGGGAAGAATGTTTGTTTAAAAAAAGAAAATCAGCAAGACTAAAATGCACTGTATTGGAGGTAATAATGTAATACAACTTGTCATAAATTAATCCAACTCCCAACCATAAACGGTTTCTGGACACTCAAACTTCATCGACTCAATTAAAAAAGTAAGAATTAAAGTTTCTAGAGGTTGTAAATAGGGCTACTATACCAATTCCATAATATTGTAAAGTAAGCTAAAGGTTGTCACAAAAATATTTCGATTTCTCTGACTTTTAAAACTCGAAAAATCCTGAGAAAGAGAGAACAAAGACAAGTTTTGAGTAAGTTCCACCATTTGGGAGCTTGAAAAATAAATAATACTTCTGAAACTATGGAGTCATCCCCGTATCAATCTCTGTTTTAAGTCAAACGTAATACACTACAAAGTGAGGATAAAAAACAGATGAGTTAGTTTAAGTTTTTACTAAGAGTATTGTTACGTAGCTGTCTCTCCCTATCCTCTCTAGTTTTGTTGAGTGCCCTTGTTTTTATCGGATCAATGACACGATACTCAACGGAGCCGCTCGTATCGGAATGAAAAACTCCAGACGTTTTCTTCCCCGAAGATTTGATGCCGCTTGGGAACTTCGGAGAATCGCTTTCCTTATTAGTTTGACAGTCTATTTGTAAGTATGTAACCTTCAGTTCAGGTGCTTGTTCATATTCGTGGTAAATAATCGGTTTTTTTTCGTTTGGAGACACAACTGGACCTGCTCTTCGATGAGGACTTGATGGAAGGGTCCCAACCCTACTAAAACTAAGTGAAGATGACTGAGTAGCTTGCCCCTGAACTTTAATTTGTGCTGGCGTAGGTCCGAGTGTCAATGGCCATTCGCCTGGCTTTCTGCTTCGATCAATGACTGGCCCATGAAAAGCAGGACTTCGATGATTTTGCATGTGTCTTGAAGGTAAAGTCATCGTCCCACTAATGTATGATGGAGTGGGCTGTTTCTGTGAAGGTGAAAAATGACTACTGGGAGATTTGAAACTACTTTCTGCACTTTCTCTTCTTAAGGGTTTAAGATTTCGATCTACTGCTGGTGGTGAAGTACCCGTCCCTGTAGGTGTAGAAGAGGAGCTTCCCTTCAATCCTTGCGACGAAGCAGATAGAGTTCCAGAACACAGGCTAGCTGACATTCCTGGATTTTTTGGGTCGTGTATATCTGTGATGTTACAGTAAACCACTCCAGCAGACCCAGGTGGAGAATGTAGAGACGAGCAAGTTGAGGATGAATCATGAGTCTCTTCAATATCGAGAGGAGTTCCAGAAGGTTTGACAATGTCTACCCCTGCAGAAGATGGTTCAGATGGCACAGTAACTGACACTGATACAACTGGACTGGTTTTCTTAGGGGGACGAGGGGGTGCTGCTCCAGAAGGAGTTGGGAAATTTTTGGAATCCGTTGGAGTAACTTCCATATCAGTATGATCTCGCTTGGTCGGATGAGTTGCCCAATTGACTTTTGGAGGAAACTGAAAAACAGTTGTGTTGCAGTATGACACATCTTGACCCTCTGGCTTGTCATTAAATGGAATAGGCTTTCCAGTAAAACACTCTGAAATGGGGATGTAGGGACCCGAAGGAATTTTGTTAGACAAAGTTGGGCTGCTTTCATCACTCTCAGTAGTTTCCTCTTGATCTTGTTTGACAGCCGGCTGATTATTTTCATCCCCGGCTTTCGTGTAAACTACAAATAATATAAACAGAATTAAATTTAACAAGTGAAATCTACTCCAGTTTACTCTAAATGTATGAGTTGCCTATCAATTCATGAGAAAGTAGAGTTTCTACTCTTGTACCTATTGTTCCCTCGCCTTCCTCTTCCATTGTTTTGAGACCACATACTTGACACAAGCCAGCTACCCATTTGTTCATTTCTGCTTCTGTATCTGCTGCAAGATAGTAGGTTCGACTAGGAGTTCGGATGTGGAAAGTATGCCTGTGACGATCTTGCACCGCTAATGGTCCAACAAGCTAAATCAAACAGGACAAGTTAGGATGAGAAACTGCACTTCAAAGACGGTAATTGTATTTTTTTACCTGTTCACATTCATCTAAGTTAATTTTTCCTTTTTGCCTTCGACAGGATTCATCTGTGAAATACTCCAGGACAAATTGATTCGGAAACGAGCCAGTACGAAGAACAAACCATCGTCTTCGCCAACGCTAAAAATCACAGTAAATAAACCAAATATCACGAATAGCTGAAGTAAATGAAGAGTTAGAGATCGTATGGCTGGATATTTATTGTACTAATCTAAACAAGACACTAAGAAAAATTTATGTCCCAACACAAATTACACAAATAGTATGTATCGCCTAGACCTTAGAACATAATCGATACTGTAGTTGTTGATGATTTATTTTAATGATAACTTGCTAAACTTTTTCACGGTAATGCAGAGCAAATATAATACGTAGTAAACACTACAATGACGACAAAAGGCTATCGAATTACGGTGACATTAATACATGCATTCCAGCCATAAGTACTTCATACATACATATCATAATTTTTCTAGTGTGTGAATTCTGACTTGAAAGCAAGTGTTGCTCGACGAAAGATGTCCAGTGCAATGCAGGACTTCTACTCTAACATAAAACGTTTACGTACTTAATTTTAATTTTCTAATTTTTTCATTCTTTCAATGTGTTAGAAGCTCTTTATGTAACCTATTACTGTCTACTACTACCAATATCGATAACTCAAAACATTTTTCCCAGTATTGAAAAATTTTAAAATCAAAAATTACACAAACAAGGAGTCACACAATTTTAATGAATGCCTTTTTATCTCATAATATTTGCATTTTCTTCTTTTTTTAACGATGTTTCTAGTTTCGAATTTTCTGTACGGAGTTTACGAATTATATTCTATTGTGTAAAGGTATGAATAACGATACCTTAAATAAAAAGTACCAATATTTGAGAGATTTTCCTAAAAATGTTACTGAAATAACGAAGTCCAGTTAGAAGAAAACCCACAAGCTTTACCCTCATCTTTCTATATTAATGCAATAGCTTTTTTCGTAAGCCCTGCTTACGATGAGTCTATAATTCATTACTCATTATCTAAGGGTTTCACAATCAGTTACATTGCAATAAGGCAACAACTATTCGAGTTTTCTTAATTTTTCTCAAAAGTGATATTACTAGTGCACTTACGGGTCTAAATATTCCCTTTGATGGAGGAGATTTGGTCAGCCACCCTTGATAAACCGTTTCTGACGTAGCTGACATTTTAAGACTCCAGTACAAATTTTAAATAAATCGGGAATGCAATCTCTCAGGAGACAGCGATTATGCTCCAATTCCACTATGCTTGGACAAGCAAGCAACCGTTAGAATAAGTCACACCATGAAATCAACGTATTTTGATTGATGAAAATTTGAAATACAGCATGAAACGCTCGAAGTTAATTCTTGTTATCTTCACTTTCCATAATATTTCCATCCAGTATGACTAGTACAACAAAGGATCTGAAAAAAAAATAAATCGCAATTAAATCAACAGTAAATACTAGTTTACTAAGCAACACTTTATCTGTAGAGAAGGTATCAAGTCCACAAATTAAGATGAGTAAAAATAAAGGGTATATAATTACAGGCAAGAAATTGACACATAAACAAGTTAAAGAATCCGGTGGATATCCCTCATTAAATTCTGAAGGCCTTTGTATGTATCACACACAATCGATACACAATAATCGACACAGAATTATAAACGCCTAAATCATGAATTCCAAAATAGTTCACAATTTGCCTTGTCTACTGCTGATTTTATTGTTTAATTATGATATTTTTGTAAATTTTCTGACTACTTAAAACCTAAGTAAAAATATAACCTCTAATTCCTAACTAATCGACCTTTTCTGCAACTATCTTCAACTTATTTTCGGATTGAATTTGAAACCCATATACCTCCTCTCTTGTTTTTTAGTATCTAACCTGCGGATCTACTAATCTCAAGTGTAGTTTAATCGAGTCGCTTTTTTAGCTGTTGTATTAGAGTTTCGCTGATTAAATAAAAAGGGACAGAATTTATTACCAACAAAATGGAGTACTTGATCAATGTCAGGCGTCAGGCTGAGGCTAAATAGCAATTTCACAATTTTTCTACCTATCTACCTACAGCCGAGCCTCCTTCGGTTACCGTCTCTCAGTCCAACATAAATATTGATGAGATGAGAGTGAGTATAATATGAGCACCGTGCATAATGGATCTGTTAACTAAACTCATAATATAATAAAATAATCTATTATTTCTTCTCCTTGCTTATCTTTCAATCTGAGTGTTGTACTCACACTCACACATGAGAAATTGCCAATTGAATACACACTCAAGTAATTCTTTTCCTTTCCAACCATTTTATTCCAGCAATATAACATGGGATGGTTGATCGTCGAGATAATTGGTAAAATGAATATATGAATTATTTGATCAATTTTGAATAAAATTTGTCTCGCGTTTAGAAAACATAAAAACAAGATATGAACAAGGTATGAAGTTAAAGGTTAAAATTAGAATTTAAAAACTTGATTTGGGCTACACACAAGCATATTATACAGTTGGATGAACAAATGAACAAATTACAATTTATAATGATTGAAAAGTCACATTAAAAAACATTTCGGTTGTCTTAACTGACTTAACTGTGTCGCCTAAACTCGGTCAACAGATTTCAGTTCCTTACTGAATTAATCAGTACTACAGTTGACAGTCATTAATCAATACACAATATTGGCAGGGCAGCGTTTTAAAATCACCATAACATAAAATTTCCACTATTCAACAATCCCAAAAATTACATTTACTTTTCCCCATCCTCCATCCAGATAATCAAGTCAATAGAAGTTACAGACGGACGTTTTATACTGTCGACATAACATACTATGTACTATGTACTAAAAAAATAACTTTGAATTCAAAATTAGTTTTAAACCAGCCCTTCTGGACTGTTTCTTCAAAACCTTCCTAAAACTACTAACTAAACGATAAAACTGTGGGTACTTTTATTTCGCGTTCGCACAGACAACATAATTCGTCTACGATTTACTTGACTGTGCATTAATTTATGCCAAATTAAAATTTCATTCAACTTCATCCAACTTAACCCTCTTTTTAGCCCCTTCCAACCACTACAACCTTTTGTTTCTATACCAAACAATCAGCAGATAATGACGACAAACAAGAATAGATGTTTGAATTGAAATTATTATGTGCTACAACTACAACGCATACCACATACAACATACATTAATTTAAAAAAATACAAAAAAGATTAATAAACAATCAAAGCTATTTCATATTTATCGATTCACAATCAACAATCAACAATGCAATGCCAAATATGTAATGAACTGGCTTTGATGACTAAAAAGAATTCGTCATTTGTTTAATTATGTGTTATGTGGTTATGGGTCAATCACCATTTAAAAAATTGGTGTTTTAGTCTATTAATGCAAACACATTTATTTAACATTAAATTGTTTTTTAAGTTACCTTTTCTCCCTTTAATTGACTTTCAACTTTATTCCGCTCCTGTTCCTTGGACGCTTTTGTCTGTCAGTGAATGTCGAAGTTGATTGCACAAAAATCTATAAGTTGTAATAAATTACGTACCATTTGCCTTTCAACAAGTTACTTTTTGCCACTGTCAACTGTGAATTGTTCCTAAATTGCAATTGTCCAACCACAAACAAAACAAGTTTAAGTATTTGATCTAACCCAAGTCAATACACAATATTCCAACACAATATACAATCACAAAACAATCCCATCCAAGTTTCTAAGATACAATATACAATGGACAATTCCAGCTTTCCTCCCAGCAACTATGAAAACACAAAAGGGACTAGCTATCAAAAGTACAAATCACAGTTCATTTAAGTCACAAGTCACAATGTCACAATAAGTTTTAAGTACAAAGTAAGTAAGTTGGTAAAACTTCCAAGTATCCGAAATACTCAGTATTTATTGACACTAGGAATCAATAAATAATGAATAAACAAATGTATAATACAGCATCTATCCAGAATTCCAGAATCACAAGAGGACAGAGATGTGATAATGACCATTAGAACAGCACATTAACCACCACACGCAATTATGCTTGTTTGTTTGTCTCACATTTTAATGAACGTCATCAACGAACGTCTTAATCCATAATCAAAATATCAAGTAAATATAAGATCACACACTACAACAAAACACCACCGCCACCAACCACCACCAAGTGTAATGGAATAGCACAAAAAACCTATTTCTTCTCTAAAATACCATTAAAAGTTAGTAAAGTACACAGTAAAGAGGAAAATGTGAACTGATTTAACTACTGTTAACTGTTGTTAAATCCTATAGGACCAAAACTATTAATCAACAATGAATACGAATAGACAACAGAACAATAAAAACACTCTGAATGTTTGTTATCATTAGAAAAAGTTAATTTAATAATATAATATTATTATTGCCTTTGAGACCCTTTGAGACATCACATAATAATAATAATAATAATAGTATTATTTATCCAACAAGAGCTAATATACAAGAAGTAATATTATTATTATCATTTATACTATTTATTATTACACAAGAGATTAATAAAACTTCCCAACTTTTTAAATGAACGTGGAAAAGAAGGCTAGAATAACGACGCAAGGAAGCTGAAAGTGATTTGTTTTACTGGGTCTCTCTTCTCTCTTGTTATGTTGCGTTGGGGTGGGTTCACCTCTTCACGTTCACTAAATTCACTATTACTTTTTTCCTACTTTTTGGATTAGAAAATCCAATATGGATTGGATTAGTGGATGGATTAGCTGGGAATAATCCTAGGGGATTTGTCTTTACTATATCCTCTTATGCACGGGGTGAGGGGGGAGCCAGTCTCGACATCGACAATCGAAACATCGACAATTAAACATCGACAAAATAAACATCGACAAACCCAACATCGACATTTCAAAATGATCGACAAACAGCAATATCGACATTTCTAATGATCGACAA
>JAQGBU010002240.1:0-10177 GCA_034698605.1 Isotoma decorata | reverse complement strand
GATGGATTCACTCACCTAGGAACTTTTCCCAAAGGGAATTTTTTATTTCAAACTTTTAAGTTAATTTTTTTTGCAATGATTTGGCAATAAATGAGCTCAAAAGATAAATTCAACATGCTTTAAGGAATTTATAACAACCATAAGCTGGAATCAATAATCAAGCTACCGGAGCTTTATCGACCATTTATAATTTAATTGCAACAATACTCTAAACAAACCAAATAACGGAAAAGTTAAAAAAAGCTCTCATTGTAAAAAACTGTTTCGCAATCTGTAGTTTAAAAAAAGAAATTTAAACGAGAATTTTAAAATCCACACTGAATTGATTGGGCATGGGTCAATTTAAATTTAAATTAAAAGTTAAATTGTTAGTTTTTTTTGGGGGGGGGGTTTAAAAACTTCAAAAAAACCCGATTAAAAAGGTATTTAAAAAAGCAGTAACCAATAGCGAATGTTAAATTAATCTTATCCCGTTTAAACCTTCTGCAAAAGTAACTCTAGTCAAAGGTACATAACTCATTGAGTTTTGATTGTTTTGACCTAATGTTTTTTTCAAGAAATAACTAATTAAATTTTCAACAATATTTTTTCGTTAGGGGTACAGACAAGTTCAATTCTGTCTATACAAAAAATCATTTTGAAAGTTGGAAACTGAGTTTTGAGCATGAAGGAGTAAATTTTTCGGAATTCCTGATTGTTTGCGTCCTATGAACATAAAATTCTTCAATTATTTGTAAATTGTTCGAAGCTCGTAGGACCAACGGTACGGGCTGTAGGCCTTCCCCAAAATTTCAGACACCCGACTGAATGCATACCTAGGTACTTTTTTTCCCATGGTTACCCACGGTCACCTTAAAAGCCTCACCTAGGAAAAACAGAGAACACCTAAAACAAGATATAAAGACACTTCTGAGTACCTCAAAGACGTAAGATATATAAGTTGAATGGCATCATCCTATTCTACTCAAGAGCTGAAAGAATAACATACTCACGGGGTACTTTAATCACTTTTTGTTATCGTAATAATAATCCTTGATGAAGCTCGTCAACAAAAAGTTTTATTTGCATCTCCTGTCTCATTTCTGATCCGGTTTGGTTTTGAATAACACATTAGAATTCCCGTGCTTAAATACATCCGTCGACACTTTTTTTTTGAAAATTTCGAAAAAGTTCGAAATTATTCAACTTCTTTGAAAAAAAACTTTCGGTTTTTAGCCCCAGATTAAAGCTAATGAGCTCGGTATGTCCGTCCGTCTGTCTAACGATTACTCAAGAATGCTTTAACCGGTTTAGATGAAATTTTTACCATGCACGCCTGTATTTACTCAGATCAGGAATCGAGTTAGAAGATGGGTAGGGAAGTCGAACAATTCTCCCATACCTAACCCCATGCATGGGGGCCAAAACCCCCGCTGATCATGTAATTTACGCCCTTTTTTTAAATGGTCATAGAAAGCTGAAATTTGGCATGTCGGTTACAAACATCGAGTATACATGAAATTTGTAGCCAACCTTAATTTTTTGTGATTTGAATGACCCCACAGGGTGACCCCTCCTGGTTTTTGAAATTCAATGTAGGAAGCTGAAATTTGGCATGGGGGCTACAAATAAATTGACAAATTAACATGAACGCTTAAGCCAAATTTCCTTCTTTTGTGATTTGAGTGACCCCCACAGCTTTCCGAAAGTCACTGTAGAAAGCTGAAATCTGGTTACGGTTACGAATAGTGAAGTTACATGAAATCTGAAGCCAAACTTTATTTTGTATTGATTTAAATGACCCTAGTTAGTCACCCCTACCGGTTTTTGAAAGGCGTCACAGTAAGGTGCAATTTAGCATGGTAGATAAAAATACACATACTTCGTGAAATTTGAATACAATTTTCGGAATGCCTGGCTCGGGCTAAATCAAGTTGCACAGGAAAGTTTAAAACCTCTGTAGTTACTTTTTATTCTATTTCGATTTCAAGTAGACCATTAGAAAACTAATGCTTGAAGTACCTGTACATTATAATTTTTTTTAAATTTCGAAAAAGAAATCAAAATTTTGAAAAGTTTGGAAAAGAACTTGAAAAAGGTTTTCCCCGTCTGGTCTCTAGTTTCTCCGATTCTATTTTCAAAAAGCTGATTCAAATCCCCATGCTTTAATACACTGGTCGGCACTTAATTTTTGGATATTTTGAACAATAAAATTCTTTACTTTTAAAAATTGTAAATTAAACTGGCTAATTGGTACCCATTTGCAACTCAGACATCAATTGATAGCGTCATGATTATCATCGGTATAATTATTTAAAAAAGGTCTATGAGGTTCGGTTATCTGAGAAGATGAGGGTTGATTATTTTAAATCAGAGTTTGTAATTTTCCCAGTCAAGGGGTTTTTTTCCCATCCCTCTGGGAAAATTGGAAAAGGAGTAGGAAATTGCTGGGAAGATGGAAAAATTGCATTAAGTGATACTATATTACCATGTATTACGGATACCTCAATGCCATTCATACAATGTACTACATAGTATTTCTTTTTCTTAACTTACTAACTACTGGACACTAATTGGACCCTGCACACTGAGACGACAAAGTACTAGGACTTAGACGTTGCACTGATGAAATAAACCTCACATAGTACTTACAATGCAAGGCTATTGACGATAAATCTCAGATTTTGATCAAATATGGCTCAACAAATCAGAACAAAAATCAGAATGAATGTTTCTGAAGACACTATGCTTGAATGGCCCCTCTGACTCAAGCTACAGAGGCGTAAAGTTGCGACTTTTCCCGCGTTGCGATACAAACTAGGCATTACTGCATCTCTATGAAATTTTTGGGTTAAGGAGAAAACTTCTATGAAAATCAAATGAACTTTCACTGCCAAGTCCACTTGTATCTTTTGATTATTCTTTTTTTCACCTACTCCTTGCTTATTGTTCTTATATTTCCTAACGTTTTTGGAGTTTTGAAATTATTTTACGTTTTGAAATGGATTCCATAAACTATACTTCGATTGCCTTAGCATTTTTAGATTTGATCAAAACTAATTTTCAAGAACTGAGGAGCATTATCATCTTGCTGAAATTCTTGTCGAAAAGCTCCATGAGATTTCTTATGAATATTTGTACGTTGAAGAAAATGAGAATGTGTCAAGTAAGTTGAATAAGTTATTTAATTTCAAAGTATGCTAATAAACCCAGGTTTTTAGTAATAATTAAACTCCACCAATTTACTGTATTAAGGTGGTAGGATAGAAGATGTGGAATACTATATTGATGAAGTTGAAGTAATGGATGATTGCACAGTTTCTTTGGACTACAAAAAGAAAGTGTTAGAAAATTATACAAGAAATAAGGGGAAATGGAAATTCGCAACCCTTCAAAAACGGTTTCCTAAAGTGAAACATCCAAACGACATTGCAAATTGGCAACGGCAAATAGACCAAGGCATAAAATCATGACAGAACTTATGTATTTAATGTTTTTTCTTCTAATAAACATAAATTGAAATTATATAAATTACAGGGGTACAGCGAGGTCCATTTTTAAACAAATCGAAAGCCATGTTGTAGAATGTTTTCATAATGCTCGGGAACAGTTTTTAGCAGTGCATGATATCGATATAAAGCGATGGGGCATACAAAAAGCTTCTGGTTTCCTAGGATTTCAATTTAAAGCCTCGGATGCTTGGATAAAATTTTTGAAAAAAAGAAATGGGATCGTCTCGAGACCGGTACAAAAGTTTATCAGCTTTCGAGCTATTCGAGGTTAAGAAGATATTCAGAACAATGTGACGACTTTTCTAAATAGAATGGTACCTCTCATTTCAAATTTTGACCCTTCGAAGGTGTGGAACACCGACCAGACTGGGTTCAAATATGAAGTTTTATCTACGCGTACTCTGTCACATAAAGGAGAAAGAACGACATTTGGGGCTGCTCAGTCCCCCAAAAACAAAGCAACGCACAGCTATACATGTCAGTAAATAATATATATGGAAGGTTCTGTCATTGGAGATGCTTATATATGTTTACAAGTAATGTTCATCTATTACTGCATTGCTTTGAAGTTTTAAAAACTTACAAAAAATAATTATATTTTAACAGGAAACTAAAGAGGAATTCGGAGAACAAGTTGAGAATCGGCTTTTTACGGCTCCTAACTTGAATGTTGTTTGCAGCAAGTCTGGAAAATTAACAACGAAACTTGTGGAGCATTTTCTCGATAATGTTGTGAAGCCAAATGCAATGGGGAGAGTTCTCTACATTACGGACAAATGGGCGGGGCAAACTGACTCAAATCTTTACTCTTCAAGGTTTCAAAATTCTGTGACAGATATGACAGTTGAATTCATTCCAGAAGGCACTACGGACCTCGTACAACCTCTGGATACATATTTTCATAGAGAGCTAAAATATCTAGTCCGAAGGATCTACGGTTACGCCCTTTTGCATGAAAATGACCAATATGAGCAAGAATTCACAAGTCGAAATGGAATTCTTAGGATTCAATCTTTGGCACACTTCATACTTTCGGCCCCATGTTTTAAAGACATGATAAAGTACTGTTGGTTTAGTAGTGGGTTGTTAAATGGGGATCAGCCTAATTATAAAAATGTGAGAGATACTTGTTTTGATTTAGGTAGTATGAAATGCAATGGAGAAAGTTGCAGTGGTATTCCTTTCATAAAATGTGCCTGGTGTAATGCTTATTTATGCTTCGAAAAATTTTACCATGAGTATCATGTTATGTGCTGTTCTAAAAGCCCTTATGAATCCAGAGAAATTTAAAAAAAGTGAATATCAAGTTCCCGCCTTCATGGCGGCTTAAATTTCTCGGCACCCTGAGCGTTTTTCAAAATTCTGAACATCCAAAAAATAGATAATTTTATTATCTATCGAATGATATAACTTTTGTTTTCCTACGTTCTATATCACCGAAGAAATAGGAGCTTGAAATTAACATTGCGGCCTTATGAGAGCTAATTACGACGAACGGAACCTTAAGGGAAAGGTTCTTTGACTTCAAATCAATCTCCGATACTTTTATACGTCCGTTGCAATGGTTTATTTTTTAGGTAGGCTATTTGATTAGAATACAATTAGGTCTTAAAACTTAACTACTCTGACTAGGGACTACAATTGATTATCACAACAGAATTATTGAGATGCTCCCGGCGTCTCAGCCAGTTTGCTAATAATCTAGAAATTAGAATCAATTATGAAATCAATAATGTTTTTCTTTCGACACAAAGAAATTATAGAGCCAGAACATTCTAACCCTGCAGAATGTCTCCAGTGCAACATTCGATTTATATGGGAAGAATGAGACAACTTATCTTATGCTAAACTGGCTCAATTTGTTCAACCCTTACAATAACAATTTTACGAAAATAGCCTTCAGCATGACTTGAATACCTGGCATTTAAAAAAATACTGTATTTTTTAGAATTCAACCCAAATCTCTAAATTCCTGGACATTTTCAAAGTACCTTATTATTTAAAATACTAGCCAAATTTCTAAATTCCTGAAAATTCGAAACACAATGTGTTATTGGAAATGTAATCCAAATTTCTCAATTCCTGGCCATTTGCAAAATACATTATTACTAAAAATATAAACCAAATCTCTAAATTCCTGGGCATTAGAAATATACATTATTATTTAAAATACTGGCCAAGTTTTTAATTTCCTGGGCATCAGAAAAATACTTTATTATTTAAAACCTCAGCAAAATTTCTAAATTCCTAAACATTCACAAAACAACTTATTACTTGAAATGCAATGAAAATCTCTAAAGTCCTGGCCATTCGCAAAATACTTTATTACTAACAATACAAACCAAATCTCTAAATTCCTGGGCATTAGAAAAATACATTATTATTTAAAATACTGGCCAAGTTTTTAATTTCCTGGGCATCAGAAAAATACTTTATTATTTAAAACCTCAGCAAAATTTCTAAATTCCTAAACATTCACAAAACAACTTATTACTTGAAATGCAATGAAAATCTCTAAAGTCCTGGCCATTCGCAAAATACTTTATTACTAACAATACAAACCAAATCTCTAAATTCCTGGGCATTAGAAAAATACATTATTATTTAAAATACTAGCCAAATGTCTAAATTCCTGAAAATTTGAAACACAATGTGTTATTGGAAATGTAATCCAAATTTCTCAATTCCTGGCCATTTGCAAAATACATTATTACTAACAATACAAACCAAACCTCTAAATTCCTGGGCATTAGAAATGTACATTATTATTTAAAATACTGGCCAAATCTTTAATTTCCTGGGCATCAGAAAAATACTTTATTATTTAAAACATCAGCAAAATTAATAAATTCCTGGACATTCACAAAACAACTTATTACTTGAAATGAAATGAAAATCTCTGAAGTCCTGGCCATTCGCAAAATACTTTATTACTAACAATATAAACCAAATCTCTAAATTCCTGGGCATTGGAAAAATACAATATTATGTAAAATATCGACCAAATTTCGTAATTCCTGTGAATTAAAAAACTACTTTATTATTCAAAAACCACCCAAATCCTGAGGTTCCTAAGCCATGGAAAAATACTTTGTTATTCTAAAAAATGTAAGAACTTATGGGCTTCAGAAAAACACTGGATACTTCAAAATGCTAGCCAAACCTCCCCACTTTAGATATAAAATCTGCGTCTCCATAATTAAGTTATTTTTGCCAAACATACAGAACGAGACTAACTTTTTTCGTAGTTATAAATAAGGAAAACCTCAAAACAGATCATTTCTGGTTTAACCTGGAATGGAAGTCATCGGAATCCAAAGATAGTACTAAGTCACTACTGAAAGCTTTACATATATTGTTTAGACGGTTTCCATCCTATTATGTATTGTTTAAATTATTAAGTACGAACACGAAGGAATTCATTTTGATATATTTTTATTTCTCAAGCTTTCTATGAAAATTTAGTTTCACCTTCGTCAGGACCAACATTAATTCAGAAATTAATTTATGGCATATAACACCCAGGCCTTTGACTAAGGGAATTTGAGGAATTAGTATATTATAATTAACTGCTTTAAAAAGAAACAACTATGGCTTTCAGAGGAATGTGGGAATCCCTCAATTGGGGCTGCAAAATTTACAAAAGAATTTCCCCCATTCCAATTGCTGTAAATGTAAACGAATATCGTATGGATTTAATTAAACATAAAACAGAAGTACATAAGAAAATTCATAGAATTGTTTCCATTTTCACATTGAAGTTGCTCTATCTTACATTTTTTGGAAGCTTCGCAAATTTACTGATATTTTTCTACCAACCAGCTCAAAGTCATTCCTCAGCTCATACTATGACTAAAGTAATTATTGACGTATTTCATACTTTTATCAACGCCGCATCATTAGCTGCAAGTATAACAAATCCAGGTACTTGTGTCCATTTTTGCAATATTCTAAATGGTATTGGAGATCTACACCTGCAAATTACATCACAATTTTCCAAACAGAAAACTAATTCACGTAAGTATTTAATTCCAACACAATACCTACCGTATTTCCCGGTATAGAACCCCCCGGAATAACTGCCCCCCTAAATAACTCCGCAGGGCCTACACGGTGTTTCAAATAACAACCTCCCCCCGTAATAATCCCCCCCGCCCAAAATATGTATCTTACACATTTAAGCTGAATGTTATGCAAATGAAATGTGAAGACAGAAAAAACCATCTACATTTTTTTAAACTATAGTTTTGCACGCAGCAATGTGAATTATTTGGTGAAAATGCGTTAATAAAATGAAAGTTGTTTTTACTCAGTTCGAAAAAAACATTACTTGAAACATTAACTTCCCTCCGGAATAACTCCCCTCCCCTGTATATAGCTCCCCCATTTTTGGAGGGTTGAAACAATAACTCCCTCGGGGGTTCTATACTGGGAAATACGGTATTTACTAATCGGTCATTTCGTTCATTTGATTCTCGCACTTTTGGTTGCCAAATAGCTCTTTACCTTGTCTAACGTGCTTCGCCTTTCAAGTTTTGGCCTACATGATTTTGTCTAATGCATTTGGTCTTATAATAATTTTTCATACATCATGCTTAACTATTAAATGACTCTTATACTACGCTTTAATGTAAAAAAAAATCTTGCAGTACCTCGCAGAGTCCACATCTATCGAAGAGGACAAGAAAAGCTTTCAAGTAAGCAAAAATTTGCACTATTGGCTATGAAAGGCTTCGTAATAACAATTACGGTATGCATGTTACTAATGTGGATGGGCGTCCCATTCCTTAAGCAAGAACCTTTACGTCCGTACATTTTACTATTCTTGCCATTCTTGGAAAAAATGCCATTTCTGTCAAGGATAGTCAACTTGATTGCATACTGGATAGCTGTAGCAGAAAGCGCCAAGTCCTTGGTGTTCGTAGGCCTTATGGTTTTAATATCTCTTTTTAGTGCAAATTTCTTAATTCTTCAGTTAAAAACTCAACTTCAAGGATTTTCAGTTGCAAGAAGAGCTAGAATAAAATTTCACACCGTTGGGGATTTAGCTGGAAACTATAATTTAATGCAAAATGTAAAAGAATTCACTAAACTAAGACTCTGGATGAATTACACTAACATTGAAATCTCCTATACTGCCGCTCCAACACTAATATCTTCTGCAAGTATTTTATTGGTTATTTGTAATTATGCTACAATTGCGCTCTATACAACCCTTGGTATTCCACTTTATTTACTAATGCCTACAACGTCTTGTGCTGGCATTGCTTTAATGATACTTATTTTACAGATAGGCTCAAATGTATATGAGAGCTCTGAATATTTGTTGAATATGTTCAAAATGTTTTCTACTTCAAAATATGAAAGAAAGGTTGTCAAATCTCTTCAGCCATTTGGAGTGATAGCGGGGTCCTTTGTGAAAATGAGAAGGACGGTTAAAATAATTTTTCTTCAACAGGTAGTTACGTCAACGATTAATTTGTTGGTTTCCTTTTGATTAATATGACATATTCCTGAATGCATTTGACAAGTTTTTTGTGCTAATATGTAATAAAATGTGGTTTGTGTAATAACTGTTTAAGTTACTGCATCTGAGCAGAACGTCAACTGAATGTTGCATCGCAAAAACTACTGAATCCTGGAATGCTGCTTTCGAACAATATTGCATTAATAAAAAACCTTTTAAATTACCTACCTTATTATTTATTTATTTGAATCTACAATGTGTAGCCCACGGTACAAGTACATACGTGGTTGTTCTTCCACATGGAAAGTATTGTCATTGTAAGGGTTAATAATAATAATAATAATTAAAAAATTAAGATTAGCAATCATTACATTTTTGGTTAATACCAAGGTCCTTGACGTCATAGTTACGCGTCCTTTTATAGAGGTTACCCGAGTTGAGCCAAAAAGTTGTCGGAACGTTACGGGACCGATTTTTATTTTTCTCCAAGAAAATTCGTCATTTTTTCATTTCTACGAGATACGGGACCGATTTTTCACGAGAATTAAATTTCCGAAATTTCTACTTGTAGGACTTTTCTACTTGTAGAATTTGAATAATTCTTTGAAAGAGATTTAAAATTTGGCATGGGGGTTGGGAAAATGAATATGGAATTTGAAGCGATTATTTGGATGATTTCAGTGACCCCACAGGATAACAGCCACTGGCTTTGGAAGTCAGTGAGTAAGCTGAAATTCGTTATGGGGGTTAAATAAAATCAAATCAAATATAATTTGAAGCCAAATTGATTATTTTGGGATCCCGGTGACCCAAAAGTGTGACTATCTCTGGGGTGACCGGACAGTTCATCCCCCACAATTCATCCCCTAAACATTTCATCCCCATAAACTTGTTTGAATGATATGTGGTGTAGAAAAAGTATTAGAATCCAGTACTGTCTTACACTTGTTCTGTACGTCGTTCTTTCGATTTAGCCCAAGCCGATGGCTTAAGAGTTTGGCTTAAGAGTTTGGTTCTGTCTGTCTGACGATGAGTCAATAACGCTTCAACCGATTCGAATGACATTACAAAAACATTATTTAAAACTTTTATTTCAGAAACTCCTAGGGTCCAAATTAATAATTAACCGAATAGGATTCGATAAACTGACCACTGAGCAAAAACTGGAAGTGTTAATTATGAAAGGCACAGTCATATTAATTACAATGTGCATGTTGGT
>JAQGBU010002239.1:0-10182 GCA_034698605.1 Isotoma decorata | reverse complement strand
ATATTCTATCCATCCGTATCTTTTAAAACAAATAAACGGAACAGACTTGTTGACTATTTCAAAACACTGATTAGCCTAGAGAAATCATGCTCCCTTGAATCAAATCAACATTGTAATAATAAAAGCACAATTTGTCTAGAAATCCTAGTAAAATGGATGCGATTTCTCGGTAAGTCTTTACCAGTCTAACCCTTGTTATACAAGGTATGAATGCATTCTAGAATCACTTTTTGTTTTATATTATAATTAATTAACATTTACTAGGGATAAGTGCTTGCTTACATTTGTCCATGCCTGACTAAACCCCGGAAATTGTATTTTGCTTTCGGGCAAATAGCAAAATGTTTATTTTGAAACGATCCTTTCATGAATCATGGCTCATATACTACTCCCCTAATCTTCCGTCAATACTGTGTTTTAGATCCTTTTCTTTCCCAATTTAATTGGTTAACCTTTGCTAGAAATTACAAGATTCCAGAGTTGGAAGCCAGACTTCTCGACACAATTCAAGGGCTTCACTCCCACTCGGGTAATACAATAATCTCTAGGTTCTTTGATAAATGAGCGATCCCTTTGCCCTCCACGGTATACATACAATGAGTCTGGCAAATGCCATTATGACAAAATTTCAACTCGGTCACTGTGGAAAATTCAAACCTGGCAAAATCAAACCTGACAAATCCGAAATCACCTTAAAATCACCTTTGCCACAACTCCTGCTTTGGTTTCTTGGATTTTGAAAACATTGTAGTGCATTTCAGACCTCAATCAATTCAATTAAATTTGAAAATAATACAATTTCTACTTTTCCTAATGTATATGTTTCTTGGGTACATATGCATCTATCAAAGCTTTTACTCTGCCTTTTGAACTCCAACTCGACCTCCGCTCCGTTAGGAAATCACTCCCTTTTTGACTCAAAGAAGGGGCAAATGGGTTCACAAAGGTATTGAAATGGATACCCTACCCTCACCTTTGTTTTCGGCTTTGTTCAAAGTCATTAATATGTGTATGTATGAAGGTAGGGTAAGAACCCGGGTACCCTTACGTACCCAAGCCAAGCAGTTCGGATTCATATCTGGAATGATAATGATAAAGAAAAGAGATAGAAAGACAGGTACACAGGGCAGGGGTAGTGGCATATGATTTTACAAAGTGAAAGCTACCAACACATCATAGATTTCTTCTATATTTTGCCAAGTTTCATGGAATCCTGTCCTCAGTTTAATAAAGACTGGAAGTCAACACAGACCTTCTGAAATCTCTCCTCCTTCTCAAGATTTATTCCCATCCATCCGGCTCGACCCCACAGCCCAGTACAAAGTGCACAGAGTTACTTGAGTCCAAACTCACTCACCTGCTTCAACCTTTCTTTCCCAGAGTACCTCACTTTGGCGTTGGTGGTAGTAAGTAGACAACTTTTACAACTTTTACTTTTACTCCCGTTCCACTTTTGTACAAATACTTATACAGCTTCGTATGACATACTGTATATTTTCACCCGAGTTATTAGTAGACATATCGCTCCATTTTATTAATTTCAATCTACTCAATATTAAATGGTTTCTAAATTCAACATTCTTATAAATCCTTATCTGTTTTGGGATGTTCCTAAATCTGGAGTTAACCATTAATTATTTTACTAAATTAAAATTAATTGGTCTTTTCCTCATTTGGTCATCGCAGTAGAGTACGCATTTATGAACATCTTTTAAAATGTTATGAACTTGGTATAAGATAAAAGATTAGCTTAACGTTAAACTCCCCCATACATTATGGTCTCTGAGAAATGAGACTCTCACCTGAAATCAATCCTTCAGTCTCAAAGTGCCTCTTAGAAGGGAGGGGGGCAATATGAGACAGTTTTACATTTACACCGTATAACTCAGTAAAAGAATAAAAGGCAAATAATATACAGTATTTAAAGGTAAACATAAGTTTATCCCTGGCTTCAGTCCAAAAATGCAGTATTGTAACCCACGACTTTCAACAAAAATTCAAAAAAAAAATGTATAATACTTCAATTGTTCAATTTCCCCCAAATTCCTTTAACATCCAACGTGTCACCCTATACAATGATAAGGTAAAACAATTTAAAACCTCTGCAATATTCCAAAAAACATGCAGCTAAAATAAAAATGTTATCAAATCTTCATATCCAAAGTTGTATCTTCATTTTCATATAAAATTATGCCACCTAATGTATAAACTATCTCAAAAGGAAAGTCCATATTAAAATAGAAGAAAGTCGTGTTATGTTATAAGCAGGGGAGATACTTCCTTTTAAGTATTAAATATTTCAGCACTTGAATTGCTTTCTCTCCATCCAACCCTAACGTGTCTGTCTGGCCTGGTCACGGGGTACAACAGGTGAGCCCGAAAACCTGTATAAATCCATAGATCAAACTATAAAGGTCTTAACATCCTATAAAATTCATTCCCTTTTCATCTATTTCCCCCTGTTCTAGTAATTAATAATAACAAGCATCAATGCATTCTCTACTTGACACATTACCTACAATTTTTCTGAATTAT
The DNA here is from genome assembly GCA_034698605.1 of Isotoma decorata. Lineage (NCBI taxonomy): Eukaryota > Metazoa > Arthropoda > Collembola > Entomobryomorpha > Isotomidae > Isotoma > Isotoma decorata. Next base: position 7,647 of record JAQGBU010002239.1, on the reverse strand, counting down.
TTCCCAACTACAATTCCATTCATTAAGCTCACGTTTAATTAAATCATATTGTCCTTTTAACCAATTAGGACTAACTAGCTAGTTAGTCTCCTGTCTGGTTCCTCCTTCCTCTTGACATTGGAAATCTTCGAGACACTATATCTACATGTTCCTATTTAACTTATATTAACTAATTTTAAATGTTACTTGATGTTTCAATTGACCCCATTCGAATGTATTTGACTTTGAGACGGCTACTACTATGGGAAAAAGGAGGACTCATCATCAATTATTTTTGTTGTAACTTCTGAGGGTTCACCCTACAGCTAAGGAAACATTCCAGGTTGCTTAAAATTGACTGTTGTTAAAGTATGAAAAGTTTCCAAGCCAGTGGCAAGGCAATTAAAGCCTCTGCTACATTGCATAAATGAATGATTTAACGTATGAAACTCATTCAAATGAAAAATTGGCATGCAATATTTGCACTGTGATGAAGTTCAGACTTCCATGCAGGCTAGTTTAATATTCTCATTGTAAATTTGAAAGGTACTCGGAATTTTCTGGCAAAACATTTCTGGTTCTGATACATTCCAGGCCCTACACAACAAATCTAACGATTTTAAGTAGATGTAATGGTAGTGCAATATGATTCTAGGGCATTAAATCCCCCCACATTAGATCCCCTGGACATTAGATCCCCTGGACATTAGATCCCCCCACCTTATATCCCCACACCTTAGATAAAAAGTCCGTAAGGACAAGTCTTTTATCAAAATTTGTCTGGATCAGATTCATATTATAATTTGCGTAAATTAGCTCTTGAAATTTTAAAAAGTATTATGCATTCGTTTGATCTGATTATATGTACTTAATGAAACAAGCCCCACCGGCTCCTTAAGATAAACTTTGGACCATAAAAATCTCTATGTACACGTAATATTTAGGGTTAGGGATGAGGTATAAAAGTAATGGCTTTAGGTATCAAGGTAAACAATAAACAGTTCAGTTCAGTACGATGTCATAAGAAATTGGCATATAAATGAAAGGTATAACCGTTAGTACTACATAAAACGTAATAAAATTTATTAATTTTACTTGTGTAGTGGCTTCTTCGTCAACATAAATTCTTTCTCCTGATAGTAACAAAATCCTTTATTATTTTGTAAATCACATAATCACATTGCATTTTATTGCAGTAACAGATAAATATTGCCTCATTGTTACATAAAAAGTAATAACCACCCTTAGTATCAACAAATTATACGGAGTATCAGCATAATGGAGATAAGCTGCTTATGCTGTAACTTGTGATGTAAAATCTCAAAAGGATTAAAACGATAAGTATTCCGTCAACTAAATTTAATTTGCTTTTTCATCTAGTAAACCTTTGAAGGTATTCATTGGTTAAATTAAAAGCTTAATTAAAATTTCCCTTTATACAACAAGATTAAAAGTCAGGGAATTACCCTGATAATCCCTGGCAACCTTTTGCACTCCATTCAAGCTAAAATGATTAGCTTTTAAATTAACTAGAGCAAAAAATCCTGTGTGGCCATGCTTTCTAATCCATATTGTTACAAAATGTCCCATTAGATGATATGAATAAGACGTAATGACTTAGGAAACAATCAGCAAGTCAAAATATAACTAGCCTTTCCAGCACCCGCATGACGTGCGAAAAAGGAAAAAGCGAAATTGAAAAAAAAACTTAAATATTACTTACATACATAAACCCCTTGTTATGGTTAAGTTAGGTTATGTTAAGGCAACACATCCCCCTTGTTATGATTTAAAAACATTAAATTCGTTATGAAAGTTTGTATAACTGGATAAGAGCATGAACGTGACTAATGCAAAAATTACAATATTATAATTTATTATTTTAATGAGTACTGAAGTTGTTATATAATTATGATGCAAGCTTCATGATACTGTATGAATGCTTTCTCGAGTCTTATCAATTCAATGCAATCGCTTACAAACTTGCAACTTGTGGGTTGTTTATGACTAATAAAATGATCAAAGTCATGGTTGTGTCAAATTTTAGTCGCAAGTTCAAAATGCACCCTTCATTCACACCTTAAGGACATCTTAAGGAAAAGGGACTTCACAGTAATATCTTACAGATTAGACTCCCAAACAAGATCAACTTAGCATTCCAACTTTTTTAAATAAGATATACAATTAAACTAATTGAAAACAAATCTACGTAATTGTTAGCTTTTAATGTTTAATGAATATAGAAAATCTTTATCTGCTAAGTACTTAAAATCCATACAAATAACGATTTGAATTTCAAATTCAAGTCAAGAATCCATACAATCCCATTACTAAAAATATTTTATTCATTTCCACATTTAAACAATTGCCTTTTTATTTCATTTCATATGCGGAAATGCTCATCATCAAATTATTTGATAGAACCCAACCCACCATTATTATAAAACGACTGAGAAAAATAATCTTCCATTGATTAAGTGTTATATAATTTCTGAGCCACGTGATTATCTATCTATAATTAAAATTGAAATAAGTTATTACGCTATTAGAGACGCTTTTCTAGCAACTACATACGAATTTGACCTTTAACAAAACATTTTCTGCCTACAAACTAAACATCAACGCTTCCAGCGTTCACGTATGTTAAACCCGCTCGCATATTAAACTCCGTGTGCAACTTAAGCATTTCTTCCAGTTCCACATACTATCATAAACAAATTCCATAATTAAAGTTATGAACCGGCTAATGTTTGTATAATAACCGAGAATGAAATGGATAATAGACAATTATAATACAAATACAAACAGCAGATAGATTACACTTACCTAATAACACTAACTAAGTTCATAACATTTTGTCTCTTTCACTATCTCACTTCCCTTATCGGAAAACATTTTTTCTTACATATTTCAATACTTGAACACTTCCAATTCGACACGGGACAGGACACGTAAGCAAAACCAATGTGTGGTTTCTAACCTTCAACCTTCATATGACGGTTTGGGGTCATTTGAAACCCCTCGTCTCCTAGTCTCTTCTTACTCGTCTACTATTCCTTTCGTACCCAGTGACACAAATAATTACATACAATTAAACTAAACAATTGGTTGGACGAACGAGAGATAACTTTTAATTATCAATTAGACACATAATATTTATTTGGACATTTTTGTGTCGTACATTTTCCTATAAAAACTCAACCCATTTAAATGCACTTAGTTCTTTGCACAAGAAACGCCCCAAGGTTAAAACTCGATTCAAAATGTCTGGAAATTTAAATGCAAAATTGTATTTTCCTTTTTCGGAAAGTTTTCTTCAAAAAAGAAACCCTATCACTACTACTAGTTCTCATTTTGTTACGGAAAAACGGGCGTGTCTAACTAAAAATGGTATGTTTCTTTTCTAAAATAATAATTCAATTCAATTTGAATAAATCCATGTAACATTTTACATTTATAACATTTACACTGTCATTTGAGCATCCTGATAACGGATTTTGACTAGCTTCAAAATGAAGCTCTACACTTCATGTAGGTTTTGACAGTTCAAAAGCACAAAGAGAGACTTGCAAAGGGTATAATAAAATGTACAAAAAAAGTTTATTTCTTTATTTAAACAAGCCTTTTTTATACTATAGAAAAAGAACTTTAACAAAGTTCCCAAAATAGTTTTGCTAAAAAGACCACAAAAGTTTTATAGAGTTAAACTCAAAGCAACTTATGTTTTGTTTGAGGACCAAATTTCACAAGTATTTTACTCAGAAATTGCACAATATTGCTTCAAACCTTGAAAATAATCATGTTTTCATCTATTTCAACGTGACTTTCAAAAACATCTAAATTAGACTGTTGGACTATAATTTATAGATTGCATTGGTAGAGCAATTAGAAGAGAATCCCTTTTGTAATAAAACTTGACAAGTAACATGAGTACCCAACCAAAACCTCTCTTAGTGCTACTTAACCGAAAGTAACCATTAATATTACCAAAACTACACGCAAAGTATGATCCACCGCTAAATAAGTGGCATCATTAGACACTCGACCCCAGCCCAAGGTTTCACAAAACACAAAAGCACCCAATGCACTATATAGATTTTTATACAAGTTAATACAAAATTTATACCAATAATGTACCTTGAAAATGCACTATACTATCTATTTTATGAAGCACAAACCCCAACTTGAAACTTTGATAGCAAAAACTGCAAAATAAACTGTTGCCCGGCCCGGGTTCATTGTGGTTACCCTTATTACCCATCACCGGCCACCGGGTACCTGCTCTCTCTATATCCGACCTCACAATACTCTTTGGCCAGAACTTTGAAGGTGAATGGCTGGTAAAGGTAACGGTGGTGGTTTGTCATGGGTAAAATACTCGTATATGTCAGTCGTCTTCTATTTCTCAATCAATTTCGATAAATTATTTATCATTGTCCATATGCCAATTCGAAGCAGTTTATCATCTTAAGATGAAACAAACTAGCATTACTATTGTATTGTTTATGTTATCCACTTTTTCATAACTTGGTGTTATTCATGACCACTTGAATCTCTTAAGAACTAAATTTAGTTTATAAATTGATTCCAGGATAAGAAAAAACTATAACCGTATGCTTAAAGTACTAAAACATCCATTTAAAGTTGAACTTTTCCATTAATTTAATTTCATACCTTATTTCAAGTGCCAGAAAATTTTTTAAAAATTGTATCAATTCTTTTGTGGTAGGAATGGACGCTGGAAAATCCTCTGGACAGGGTAACCCTTCACAAAAAAGTGGGGCATCCGCGTCAAACCCCTTTCAAACAAGTCCTGCTAGAGGATCGGAAGAAGGTCCGAGCTCAACTGATGCTCCAGGAACTTCTAGGACTTCAAAAGTTCCTAAAGTAAGATTACTTTCTATTACAGACTTTAAAAATCTGTTATTATTGTAAACACTCACCCTCTTCATTTTGAGAAAGACTTTCTATGAAATTCGTATTCTTAGTTCTTAAAATTTATGAAATCTTTAATGTGCTTTCAACATTTTGAAATATTTTTTACTATTTTTAAAATCCTGTGTGTTTAATATCCTCGTCAGAGTTTTAAACCTTAACTTTCTTCACATCCCTTCTTTTCTCAGATTAAAAATATCTTTTATTAATTTTCATTCATAAAAATTCCAATATTTAGTAACTCAACAAACGAAGAAAACGACGTATCTATTCAATAGGAAAAAAACATATTCATTGAACTGTTTTGCCAAAAGGGGTGGGGGCATACCAAATCTAATTAAGTTTTTTAACTTGATACCTTCGTAATTTAATTGAATGACTAGAACGAAACCTTCTCAGGCTTTTAAAACTAATTTAAATATTATTTGACTCCATAGTTCTGCGGTGTATGCAATGACCGAGCAAAAAGTTACCACTTTGGAGGTCTAGCCTGTGACAGTTGTAAAGCGTTCTTCCGACGCTCTGTCCATAACGATGCGTACACTTCATTCCAATGCGCTTACGAGGGAACATGTAACATTACAAAAAATACCCGTAAAGGATGTCAGAAATGTCGCTTTGAAAAATGTCTTACAATTGGAATGGAGAAAAAATGGGTTATGAGCGAACAAGAAAGAACAGCTTTGAATAAACAGCGGTAAGTCTACAAGCGTATACTATCAGCGTCTTTTCAATTTAACTACTTTAATTTCTTAATTTCAAAACGTTTTTTCAATTCAATACAATAGGCAAGATCGAAAACGTCAGATCCTAAGTCCGTCCTCTTCAATCGACAACATCTCATCCGGCGGAGGTCAAAGGTCCACAGAACCACCTTTAACTCCTACAGAATACGATCCGAATATAGATGACATGCTCAAGTACATGAGCATAGAAGAGCAAAAATGCATCAAACAGATTGTTGACGATTATCACACTTCATACAAGGAAATTCCATACAGAGTGCCAAAAATAGATGGACCAAGAAACTCTATCCAAGTTGTGGATATGTTTACAACAATTCTGAGAAGATTTGCTTTTTTCTCAAAACTCATTCCAGAATTTAAAAGATTATGTGTAGAAGATCAAGGGAATTTACTCAGGGCTAGTGTCCTCGAAATGTGTCTCTTAAGGGGGGCTTTGAGCTTTGATGTTGAGAATCACCGATGGCCAAATACTAGTTTGGAGTTTCTTAAAAATTGTCCACGACTCCGGGTTAGTTCCTATTTCCAAATTTACAAGTAAATTTTAATCTTGATAGAAATTATTTAAATTCCCTAGGAAATTTTAACATTGCATTGCATTGCCTAAATTTTATTTACTTAGGTTGAGGACATGGAGAATTTAGTATCGCAAGAGTTATACGAGTTGCATATGAATTTCATATTCCGAATGCAAAAACTTCAAGTTGATGAACCGACTGTGATGTTGCTTCTGCTAGTCGTTCTCTTTTATCCAGAAAGATCTTTTGTTGAAGATATTGAAACTGTTAGTAAGGCTCAGGAAAAGTATCTCATTCTTCTGCAGAAATATGTTAATTGGAGGTATGGACCTAAGCGTGGGTCTCTTCTGTACCCTCAGGTATATCTAACTTAAACCCAAATCATTATTACCTATATCTATACTAAAATTGCCCACCGCGGGTTGACCATAAATAACGCTTCACCTCAGTACTTTAAACTATCTTTATATTTTGCATTTTTGCTATTCATAGATTTTGTCAAAGTTGACAGACCTCCGTCAGCTGAATGACTTACACACTGAATACCATCTCAAACTTGCTGAGTCTGATGTGAACACTATTCGTGAGCACTTATCCAATCTCCAACTGAACCCATACCCACAGTGGAAAATTGTTGAAGATCAGACACCAGAGCCCGAGACAGAAGAGGTCCTTCAGGTAGTAGGCTCTCCAGAATTCCCCTTGCAACCCACACCCCCTGTAACGGCAGTAACTGGAGGGGTTCATTTTCGATCTCCCCCCGTTCGTCAACAACAACAACAACAAGAGCAACAGCAACAACATCAACAACAACAACAGCAACAATTCCAGCTAAACAGGAGCCCAAAAGCAATGGCTGAAACATTCTTGAAAAGAATCCCAGCCCTTATTGAAGACCCATTTGCCCCCATGTTATCCCAAGGGGATATGGTTCGAGCTCGAGAACACCTTCAACACATGCAAGGACCCCAAGCAGCTCACATCAGGGAGATTCTAACAAGCAGCTCAATGTTCACTAGGTTCAACCCCCAAGATCTCAGTTATACTCAAGTAGGAGGTCAGATCATAGGTCAAGGTCAGGGTCAGCCTCATACCTTGACACAATTAACTCCCGTGGGATCTCAGTCATCATCATCGTCAGGCGTTGTTGGTACTACCGGGGGCTTCAATGTAGAATCTTTCAAAGCCCCACAGGAAGTATCTGCTGGAGGTACGGGTGAAGTTGGTGGGAGTAGTAGAAATGAACTAAAACCTATTGTGGGTGCCAGCAGGGGGTCAGTCATTCGGGAGCCGATCCGCTCTGTAAGTCAAGGCCCCCCTAGGAGCTCAGCCTCCCTTAGACGTGAGGAAGAGGTTCAGTCTATTTTTAGAGGTGGGAGTGACGCCGGGGAATCCGCACAAGAGATTTATCAAAGAATTCAGTCTCAAGGGTACCAACACCACTTGGAAGCTATGGAGGATACTAGTCCAAC